>JARWKJ010000016.1:39952296-40254796 GCA_029959095.1 Rhinichthys osculus | reverse complement strand
GTAGATGTAAACATTTCTACTCGAGCTCTTACTGCATTCCTTATATGCTTGATTTCTGTGCATTTATCACAGAGCAGAGGCTAGAGGGCAAAATGTCTGCTGCGCAGATAAAAAAAAAAAGGGAAACCCTTAAACAGAAATATAAAGTAAGATTTTTTTATTGTTATAGTTCACCCCAAAATGAGAATTCTGTCATGATTAAATCATGCTGTCACTCTGGTCTAGAGGTACCAAGCAGGTGGTGCTCATAGAGTTAACTGTACCCTGGGAAGAAAGGATGGAGGAGGCACATGAGCGTAAGCTCCAAAAATATCAAGGCCTTATCCTCGAGAGTCAGCAAAAAGGATGGAAGGCCTGGAATCTACCAGTAGAGGTCGGCTGCAGAGGTTTTGCGGGACAGTCGCTCTGGAGAACACTCGGATTGTTGGGGATTGAAGGGATGGCCAGGAAACGGCTGATAGGCAATGTCACTGAACAGGCGGAAACAGCATCAAATTGGATCTGCATACAGCGGGAGGTGCGGTGGCAGAGCAAACCTGTTGAAGGACCAAAAACGGCATAGAGTTGGGTGGTGGTCAGCAGGGGTAGATCCAGGACGCTGGATCTACTGTCGAGCCCTCCCGAGGTGTTATGGGCTTAAATCGACGAAACACCAAGGAAGGGGGGTGCCCATCTGATGACCGGCTGTAGCCACCTAACTCTTGTAGTGTTGAGAGATGCAACCAAGCCTTGAGCTGGCCCAGGGAGAAGGTTGGTGCTTGGAAGGAGGAGAGAAGGAGAGGAGAGAGCGATGCCACTGGCTCACAGATGGGGCAGGGCAGAGTACCTGTAAAGGTGGGCCAGTTGCGATGATCACATCGTTTTTGCATATCTTTTCTGGTTGACCCGGTGACTACTTGGAAAGACAAGTTGGCGACCGAGGAAGAACGGTGACAGCTAGGAAAGACTGCTGACATTTGGGAAAGACCAAAGCTGGGGTGTGGAGGTTTGGCAGGCCGAAGCACAACCTTCGCGAGGAGGGACCCATTGCTAATCGCTATGGAAAGGTACATTATAAGACACCCCCAGGGTCGAGCGAGAGCGGGGGAGGATGATCGGCCCACAGGACAGACCTTTGGTATGACCACTCATGATGGACTTTCGACTATGGAACAGGTAAACGATTTATCCCGGGTCTGCAGATGTGGTAAGATATGTAAAAATGGGAGGGGTCTGAAGATACATCAGTCAAATATGAAGTGCTTGCAACCGGAACATAATGTGCAACGCACAGGGAAACCTGGTGAGACGGAGGAGAGGCCGGTGCAGGAGGCAAACCACAGTCCCCCGAATCTCCAGGCACACGATGAAGACGGGAGTAGGAACGGCATCACTGATGTGTCAGAGGACACAAAGCACCAGACAGAGATGGAGGGTACACAGGACATTAGACGACCTGGACAGGACATATGGGTAGGAGTGGCCCGAAAGGAATCAGTGAACTGGCCTGCTGCAGTGGCAAGGAAGGAGTGGGAGAGGTTTGATCATGATGTGGATGACGTGCTGGAAACGGCTTTGGCAGGAGATGTGGGCAAGAAGCTCAAGGCTATGGCTTCCATTGACAACTTGAGGGAGCGCATTAAGACCTTGCGAAGAGCTGAATGTCACCGTAGGGACAGGAAGCGACGAATGAAGGAGAGGACAGATTTCACCAAGAATCCTTTCAAATATCTGTCAAAACTTCTGGGCGATGTAAGATCAGGGGAGTTGAAAGCAACAAAGGAGGAGGTGGAGGAGCACCTTCGTCAGGTCCACAGTGACCCCAGAAGGGAGGACAGTCTGGAGGAGATGGAGAAACTCATACAACCAGCAGAACCAGCTACCCCCTTTAGAGCTGAGGAACCGAGCTGGCAGGAGGTGAACACCTTTCTCAGGAAGGCCAGAGCAAAATCAGCCCCAGGGCCGAATGGCATTCCATATAAGGTGTACAAGTATTGTGAAAGGCTTAAGAGACGACTTTGGAAGTTACTGAGAGTTGCATGGAAGAAAATACTTCCTTGCTGATAGTTGGCTGGTAGCTGAGGGATGCTTCATCCCTAAGGAAGAAAACTCTATGGGGATTAAGCAATTCCGTACCATCTCACTCCTTAATGTTGAAGGCAAGATTTTTCTTGGGATTCTGGCGAAGAGACTGACCACCTTTATGATGGACAACGGGTACATGGACACGTCCGTCCAAAAAGGGGGAGTTCCAGGGGTGGCAGGCTGTCTTGAGCACACCAGCATGATCACCAAGATTATCGAAGATGCAAAGAAGAACCGTGGTGACCTTGCAGTTCTGTGGCTGGATTTAACAAATGCATTTGGGACGATACCCCACAAGCTGGTGCATTTGACGTTGAAGACCTACCATGTCCCAGAGCGATTCCAGAAGCTCTTGCAGCGTTACTATGACAACTTCAACATGCGCTTCTCCTGTGGAGACTTTACCACAGAATGGCAGAGGCTAGAGGTGGGCATTGTCACTGGATGCACAATCTCAGTGATTTTGTTTTCAGCAGCGATGAACCTTCTCGTTAAATCAGCAGAGAAGTTGCGTCGAGGCGCAGTGTTGGCAAGTGGCATCCAGCAGATACCTATAAGAGCATTTATGGACGACCTCACCATCACGGCAAAATCAGTACCTGAAGGGAGATGGATCTTGGAGGATCTGGTTGAACTCACCAATTGGGCAAGGATGGATTTCAAACCAGAAAAGTCCAGAAGCCTGGTGTTGAGGAAGGGGCGTATTCAGGACCGGTTCCGCTTCAGGATCAAAGATACCATCATCCCAACGGTCCAAGAGAGACCGGTGAAGAGCTTGGGGAAATGGTACAGGGCAGACCTCAACGATAAGCAGAGTGTGAGGGAGATGATTATCCAAGTAGATACCTGGATGACATCCCTAGAGAAGAGTGGCCTACCCGGCAAGTATAAGGCCTGGGGTTACCAACACGGGGTACTTCCTAGGCTGCTCTGGCCATTGCTTGTTTATGAGGTACCTGTCTCTATCGTCGAGGGATTGGAGAGGAGGATTAACACCTATTTGAGGAGGTGGCTGGGCGTCCCAAGAAGCTTCTGCTCCATTGGCTTGTATAGCACAGGCAGCAAGCTGCAGCTGCCAGTAACATCAGTGGTCGAGGAGTATAAGGCGACAAAGACACGCCAGGCCATGATGCTGCGAGACAGCAAAGACGAAAGAGTACGCCAAGCAGGTATTGTGGTCAGGACAGGTCGTAAATGGTCAGCCAGCAGAGCATTGACGGAGGCTGAGGATCGACTGCATCATGCTGACATCGTTGGGACAGTAGCTCTGGGCAGGCTTGGACTGGGTTGCTCCACCAGAGTAAGCTGGGAAAAAGCTGACCCAAAAGAACGTCGCGGCATGGTGCAGAGGGAGGTCTGTAAAGCAGAGGAGGAAACCCGGCATGTCAAGGCTGTTGCCATGAAAAAACAGGGCAGCTGGACAAGGTGGGAGGGCGTGCAAGAAAGGGCCCTGACGTGGCAGGAGATCTGGACCATGGAAGGACGTCGGATAAAGTTCTTGATGTGTTCTGTCTATGATGTCCTGCCTACCCCATCAAACCTCCATATTTGGGGGATAGCAGAGAACCCCAGCTGCACGCTGTGTGGAAAGACAGCCAATCTTGAGCACATCCTTTCAGCATGCCGGTCAAGTTTGACAGACGGGAAATTCCGGTGGCGTCATGATAAGATCCTGTCTCGGTTGGCGGATGGTGTGGAACAGGCAAGGAAGAATCGTAAATGGCTTTCTGATGGGCACCACTTTATCCATTTCGTCAGGACAGGAGAGAGCACTGCAGCGGTACGGAGGAGCAGAGGGGTCCTGGCCTCAGCAAATGACTGGGAGATGCGGGCAGACCTGAAAAAGCAGCTCAAATTCCCGGAGGAGATAGCACTCACTAGCCTCAGACCAGATATTGTACTCTGGTCTAGAGGTACCAAGCAGGTGGTGCTCATAGAGTTAACTGTACCCTGGGAAGAAAGGATGGAGGAGGCACATGAGCGTAAGCTCCAAAAATATCAAGGCCTTATCCTCGAGAGTCAGCAAAAAGGATGGAAGGCCTGGAATCTACCAGTAGAGGTCGGCTGCAGAGGTTTTGCGGGACAGTCGCTCTGGAGAACACTCGGATTGTTGGGGATTGAAGGGATGGCCAGGAAACGGCTGATAGGCAATGTCACTGAACAGGCGGAAACAGCATCAAATTGGATCTGGATACAGCGGGAGGTGCGGTGGCAGAGCAAACCTGTTGAAGGACCAAAAACGGCATAGAGTTGGGTGGTGGTCAGCAGGGGTAGATCCAGGACGCTGGATCTACTGTCGAGCCCTCCCGAGGTGTTATGGGCTTAAATCGACGAAACACCAAGGAAGGGGGGTCACCATCTGATGACCGGCTGTAGCCACCTAACTCTTGTAGTGTTGAGAGATGCAACCAAGCCTTGAGCTGGCCCATGGAGAAGGTTGGTGCTTGGAAGGAGGAGAGAAGGAGAGGAGAGAGCGATGCCACTGGCTCACAGATGGGGCAGGGCAGAGTACCTGTAAAGGTGGGCCAGTTGCGATGATCACATCGTTTTTGCATATATATGCTCATGTTTGGCCCTGTAATGCAATAATTTAACGAATTATATGTTTTACAATATAATTGACTGTTTATTCTGTTTTCAAATATGTGTAGGATCTGAAATGTCCACAGACTGGGGTGAACACTGAGGATGGGGGTGTAACAGCAGCGTCCTGGAAATGGTATTCTGCCATGGATGAGGCAATAGGGGGGAGACCCTCCATCACACCACCCACCCTTATTGCCTCATCTGGTCCGGATGTTGCTGTTACCTCTCCATCCTCAGTGAGGTCAGAGCGTGTAAGAGTAGGGAGGAAAAGAAAAGAAGTTGAGGAGCTGATCCGAGAGATGGAGGACAGGGAAGCTGAAAGAGAACAAGATGCCATTGAAAGGGAGGAGAGGCGATGGAGAGAGATGGAGGAAAAGGAGGAAAGAAAAGAAAGAGAGCGACGAGAGCCTGAGAAGAGGCTAGAACAGGAGGCCAGAGAAAGAGAAGAAAGAAGAGACCGAGAAGTGAGAGAGAGAGAAAGGGAGACAAAAGAGAGAGAGGAAAGATTTCTTCAGCTTTTAGAAATAATTGCAAAAAAATAATAGTAATAAAGAAATTAAATGATACACACTCTCTCTTCATTTTTTGTTAGTAAGTTCACTGTGCAGTGCTGTTTTAGCAAGTTTTATTACAAAACACTTAATTCCCAGGGATTTACAGTAGCTTATTGTCAGTTGTAAAGTCCTTAATGTGTGACATTGAGTAATTAATATTTTTAAAGTGTTTTGTGTGTGTATTGTGTAGCAGATTCCAGATGGTTTTTGAAACACGGAAATTGCAGGTATATCTGAAAAATATATTGTCTGAATATGAGTGCCACACTGTAGAGAAATACCCACACACTTTAGACACCTTTGAAATGTATTTACTTTATTTTTGTGTATTTAACTTTTAAATGGATACAGAATACAAAGCTTAAAACAAAATCACATAACTTTGGCATAAAGTAGTATTATAGAACTTAAAGCAACACCAAAAGAAAAAGTATTTAAACATTTTTATTATAGTGTCATCATGATGAAAGAAAATGACCTTCAGCAGCTTCAGTAAGGTAACTTTCACTGGTATCTTAAAGATCTAAAGGGACTTTGATAATAGCAATCTCATTTGTAGGGCATCACTTTAAAATAATTCAATATGTTTCTTTCAACACATGTGTACATGATGAGGACTTTACCCCTTGGGCAATTTTGGGATTTCCACTTGAAGTAAAAAATTTGTACAACATTAAGCTCAAATATGTGATATGTAGCTAGAATTTTAAAGATTTGGTATACAAATTTACACACCGCCTAAGGCAGTGTGCCAGTGGTTGGTGTGTCACCTCTAGGGACCACTGTAGCTCCGAGATCCCCTGTCGATTAGCCTGGGTCTGCACTATCCCCAGTTACCATGTGCAGCCGCGAGGAGGCCCGACAGGAGTCTTGGTGATGGAGAGGCTTTGTCCAGCAGCTGTAAGCCAGAGGGATGCACACAGATAGCCATGCACCTCTCTAACTACTACTACTGCACTGTACGCATCACAGCACCCTGTGGGCTGTGCCCACACACACACACCTAACTATTTACATAACTGATATAACTAACATAGACAAACTGGAACACTGTCAATCTGAGAACAAGAACTGATTTTTAGTGTCTTAACCTGTTGAAGTGTCTTTACAGGTAATCATGCTCATGAAGAGCAGGCACACAGTTGCCCGGTGCAGACACCGCTGCAGCGAGATTGTCCCGCACGTGCTCTCCTGCGCTGGCTTCTGTGTTGCGGGGTTCAGGTGGGTCATCGTCATCCTCCGCAACTTCTGGATCAACTATGTCCCCGTTGAGAAGACAGAGGTTGTGGAGCACCGTGCAGCATGCAACAACATCTGGCACAAAAGCAGGGCTGACTTCCAGGGCCTTGAAAAAAATGGAACGCCATCGTGTTTTCAGCATCCCGAAGGCCCTCTCGACGATGTTCCGTGCTCGAGAATGCTTCCTGTTGTACCTCCCCTGTACAGCATTCTGTACAGGCTCTCTGTATGGGGTCATGAGGCAGATGGGCGCACTCAGGCAAGGATACCCACCATCTCCAAGGATGCACTTTCCTGCAGGTGGAAACAGGCGGCCAGTGTACACAGGGCTGTTCTTCAGCACCCTGGCATCGTGCACCGACCCAGGATACCCAACAAAAATGTCGAGGAACTTCCCCTGGTGGTCAGTGATGGCCTGCAGCTGGACAGAATTGTAAAGCTTCCGGTTAAAATAGCACTGGACGTCACTTGCTGGTGGTTTGATGCGTATGTGACACCCATCTATAGCACCAGCTACTATACTGAAAGCTGGAGACCCTGCCAGCTGGGCAAAACCTGCTCCCACTGCCTCCAGGTCATCTGCGCTGGGGAAAGTGATAACCTGTCTCAAAATGCCGATGACTGCCTTACTCACTTTGTGCACAATGTCGTGCACAGTAGACTTTGGGATATCAAAGGCGAGTGACACTACCCGATATGAGGCTGCATGAGCCAGCCAGTAGAGGAACACCAGCACCTCAACGTCCTTTTCCCAGCCATGGTCGCAAGCAGGTTTCACAGCAGCAATCAGGGACTGGATGGACTGCCGGGCGGAGGTCAGCTCCATCTTCAAAATATAGCGGAAGAATTGGTACAGCACGATTCAGGTGGCAGTAGGTTGAAGGGCTCACAATCTGTAAAAGTGTATATAGTTTTATTGTAGAATACAATTTGAGTCAACAAATCACTTGTTTCCTGTGTTGACTTATTTATAAATATAATGTATTTAATTTATATGTATATGATCCATTTCTTATGCGTGATGTATTTGAATATATACATACTCATTTACACATATATACACATGTACACACATACATACATCCATATATATATGTATGTGTGTGTATGTATATATTTATATGTGTGTATATATATATATATATATATACATGCATACATACACACACACACACACACACACACACACATATACTGTATATATATACTAGGGGTGTAACGATACACGTATTCGTATTGAACCGTTCGGTACGAGGCTTTCGGTTCGGTTTTCGGTACGCATTTTTGAACCGAACGGTTCGTTGGACCATTTTTCCTGCCGACCAAAATTTCGTTATTTCAAATGTAGGCGCGTCACGTGTGGCAAGCGCGCTCATAATGTAAGAGACGCTGGCGTGACCACAATATTGCCCAACATCAAATGCAAATGTAATGTAAGCGGAACGAAACCACTCGTTATTGTGTGGTTGACGGACCGTTTATCAGTTGGACCAATGTAGCGCGAGCCGATCTTAATCATCGCCACTGTTACTACACAGCGAAATGCAGTAAAGAAAGCATTTGAGTTCGCCACTGAAGTAATAACATCGCTGCGAGATCTAGTGAGAAACATTCGCATTTCTCCGTTATTAACGGATCAAACAGCGCTGACGTGGAAACCAGGAAGAAACATTGTGCCATGAATGAACTATCCAGTGTCCACAGATCAGCAACATCACCATGGGTTTACTGTAGTGACACTCACTGTAACCATGGGAGTTTGGCAGGAATAGTAGGCTATAATGCTTTCAAGTAACATTACGTCGGTTTTATTTTGACATTATGAATACAATTGCTGCTGCCCTCAAATGTTAATCTGAACTAAAATAAACCTTTGTTTACAACTACTACAATATTACATTTAATTTTGTCCAAGGAGCTGTTTTGTTTTATAAGCTCCTAAGAAAAGTCAAGTATAGCTCCATCATTGCTCAAAGTTAAAAAAAAAATCATACTTTATGATGTTAGTTTTAATAAAAATATAATTAAAAAAATTAAATCAAGGAAATATCTCTCCCATTTCTTTCTTTTTGCTGTATCGGAAACGTACCGAATCGTACCGAACCGAACCGTGACACAAGTGTATCGTATCGAACCGAACCGTGAATTTTGTGAACCGTTACACCCCTAATATATACATACACACACACATATATATATATATATATATATATATATATGTATATCATGAATGAATGAATAGAGATATTTTTATTTATTTAATGGCAATAGGTTGTTTTCAGGGGAAAAATTAACTAATATTTATATAAATAATGAAGACTTCAGATGTAAAAGACTCCAAGTGCCATCTGTAATTGTGATCAAGCTTGTGTATTTATGTTCAGTTTTTCACTGTAAATAACCTATTGCCATTAAAATAAAAAAATATCTCCATAGATTAATTCATGTTTATTCATCGGTGGTAATATCACAAGAAAATAAATTACTTTTTCCTTGCCAAAAATCAACATCTGTCATTGTTCACAGGTTTTTGTGAGTGTGTTTTTTCTGAGGTAAACTGTATTAGCTAAATAAATGATGATACTTACGTTAATTGAGAAATTCCGGAGAAGCTCTCGACGAAGGCGTGATCTGCGAGTAGCTGACCGACGCCGCCTCTGGACTGTAAGCTCAAACGACGTAAAAACGCAGATGAAAACGGACAGCAAAAAACTAAAAACATAGCGCGAAGTTGGTGCAGTCAGTGGAATGGGCTCTTTAAAGGGGAAATGAAGCAGTCAGTCAAGTTTGCATAATTTACAAGATGGATTACCACTATAATCAAAAACTATATAAGAAACATGACAAATATTAACATATAAAAGAAAAAAGAAACACCGTTATATCTTTCGAGCGGCAAGAGCGCCGCCATTGTGCGGTATTATAACTGGTGACGTCACGGGGTTGGTTGGCTCTGTGCTGAGTTCAGTAAAATACAGTGAAAGATGCATGTAAGCTGGTCGATCCAGCGAACCATTAACGTTAGGTACAGTCATTGTTAGCTAACAGCTGTAAGCATGAACTAGCTAATGATAACTTAGTGTTTAGCCAGTGAACTTTATTAGTACCAGACAAAAAGACGACGTCTAACGTTAACAAACTGCACATGGAAACATTGTTCGTGATGTGTGCCATCATATTCCTGTCTCTTGTCAACAATACATGGTCAAGATCAGCGTCTTGACAGCAGATGGATCGTGCTATCGTGGCGTAATAATCTGTTTATAACGTAGTCAAGCAAAAGGCTAATCATATTAATTACCGTTATGTGTCTGACGTTGTAAAGAGAGATAACATTAAGCAGCGTTTACTACAGTAAAAGTTGAGTGAGTGGATCTCTGAGCTGGCATGAGTGAGTGGAGGCGGGGCTAATTTGCATATTCATTGAACCACATATAAATGAATCTTAATTTATTCCTGTGATCAAAGCTGAATTTTCCAGTCTTCAGTGTCACATGATCCTTCAGAAATCACTCTAATATGATGATTTGATGCTCAAGAAACATTTATGATTGTTAATCGTTTTGTGGAAATCTTGAGACACTACCATTCAAAAGTGTGGGGTAATTACGATATATATATATGTAAATAAATTACCGCTTTTATTCAGAAAGAATGCATTAAATTAATCAAAAGTAAAGACTTTCATAATGTTACAAAATATTTCTATTTCAAATAAATGCTGTTGTTTGGAACTTTTCTACTCATCAAATGATATTAACAGTGTGTTACAGCAATAGCGAAGCTTGCCTGGTTTGAAAATGGCCATTGTAAGGTTTTCCTAGGATGTGTTTTTGAATTATTGATTGATGTACATAAAGTCTTGCACTCTTGAGTCGTAGTTTGGCCAGTGAAACATTCAGATTGTGCACTTTAATGAAGACGTACTGTTCAGCATGAGGGCGCTTCATGCCGGCGCTGCTCAACCGTTCGCACTTTCCAATGATCAGCCCAACAGAGACACAAATGAACAGATTGATTTAAGCTCTCCAAGTGGCCAGACCTCCACCAAACTCCATCCATCAGCCGCGCACAATAGCTTTCTCAAGCGCATCGCAGGTAAGAATCACTCCATCAACTCCGGGCTGAGGCACAGAGAGCCGAGACTAACTACAAATGAGACTGCGGGCCTTTCTCCGACTCCAACTAAGCAGGTCGTTGGAGCGAGAGGGGTAAAAGTGCTAGAAAAGGAGAAACAAAGAAAAAGGAAAGGCTACGCCGTGAAATCACAGGACTGTTCTCATGGAAACGAGAGTTTACCCGCGGAGCTGTCAGAAATATCATGTTTGAGCGCGGCGTCTATTGGCTGGAGGCTGTCGATATACTGTAGTCCTGCTTCTCCATCGCTAGCACCTTTATAACAGGGTCAGTTGTGGATTTAGAAACAATTACCGTTTCTCTGTGTGCATCTTTTCCTTCAGCACTGCTATTGGCTGACCAGGACACATACATCAGGACCCACAATAAAACACTGACTGACTTTACATTTCATTTAGTCATAAACAATGAGACAGATTTCATGGCTTGTTTAATGTAAAAAACTTTTATTTTGTCCACATTCACACTTTTTTTTGTCCACATTGTTTCGTGACTAAATCTAGACATAATCATAATATTAATAACAATAATAAACATTTATTTGTACAGCACTTTTCATACATGGACTCAACTCAAAGTGCTTCACAAGCTTATCAAATCGATTAATCGCATCTAACATAAACGTTTTTGATCATAATATATATATATATATATATATATATATATATATATTATTTATATGACAGTGTGTGTACTGTACACACACCCATTTACAGATGCATATATATATATAGGCAATATCACCTCAATATCAATATAAAAACACTCAAAAACAACTATAAAAGAGAATCAGAAGGCAACAAACAGACCTTAACCTGCCTTTTAAAAATATGAATGCTAGCCTCTTTCACTTCATTTGGTAGACAATTCAAAGTTTTGGATCATAGTGGCTAAAAGAAGAGCCACCAGATTGCTTATGATTTACTGTATAGTGTGACAGAAGACTAGCATAGAGGATCTTAAACTAAGTGTGACAGTCGGAAATGTACAAAGGTGCCAGATTATGCAGTGTTTTAAAAAATAATAAAAGGAATAATGAACTAATAGATCATATATTTCCTGTCCTTTATTCCACAGTCTTCGCAGCAGCATCTGTGGAAGCATTAGGGTGACAGTAAACATCTCCCGCCATCACTTATATTGAGCACATCAGTCAGACAGGCCTAGTGTGTTGTAAAGCTAAACACAATCTGTGAAAGCATATTCATATATTTCCACATCAAGTTGTAGAAGATTTATGTCACTATAGTCAAAGTAATAACAGCGCTATATTACAAATGAAGTGTTCAAACGGTTTTCCCATTAGAGCTCATTTCAGTCCACCCGTATCAGCCTTTCTCAGTGTCTGACGAGTGTCACATTACAGCTATTCAACTGCCCTTAAATCATCATCACGGCCCTGGCCTTTACTGTACATGTTCTATAGCTTCTGTACATGTCCTATAGCTACTGTACATGTCCTAAAGCTACTGTACATGTCCTATAGCTACTGTACATGTCCTATAGCTACTGTACATGTCCTATAGCTACTGTACATGTCCTATAGCTACTGTACATGTCCTATAGCTACTGTACATGTCCTATAGCCACTGTAAATGTCCTATAGCTACTGTACATGTCCTATAGCCACTGTAAATGTCCTATAGCTACTGTACATGTCCTATAGCCACTGTAAATGTCCTATAGCTACTGTACATGTCCTATAGCTACTGTACATGTCCTATAGCTACTGTACATGTCCTATAGCTACTGTACATTTCCTATAGCTACTGTACATGTCCTATAGCCACTGTAAATGTCCTATAGCTACTGTACATGTCCTATAGCTACTGTACATGTCCTATAGCTACTGTAAATGTCTTATAGCTACTGTAAATGTCCTATATCTACTGTACATGTCCTATAGCTACTGTAAATGTACTATAGCTACTGTACATGTCCTATAGCAACTGTACATGTCCTATAGCTACTGTACATGTCCTATAGCTACTGTACATGTCCTATAGCCACTGTAAATGTCCTATAGCTACTGTACATGTCCTATAGCTACTGTACATGTCCTATAGCTACTGTAAATGTCTTATAGCTACTGTAAATGTCCTATAGCTACTGTACATGTCCTATAGCTACTGTAAATGTACTATAGCTACTGTACATGTCCTATAGCCACTGTCCTATAGCCACTGTACATGTCCTATAGCTACTGTAAATGTCCTATAGCTACTGTACATGTCCTATAGCTACTGTAAATGTCTTATAGCTACTGTAAATGTCCTATAGCTACTGTACATGTCCTATAGCTACTGTAAATGTACTATAGCTACTGTACATGTCCTATAGCCACTGTCCTATAGCTACTGTACATGTCCTATAGCTACTGTAAATGTCCTATAGCTACTGTACATGTCCTATAGCTACTGTACATGTCCTATAGCCACTGTACATGTCCTATAGCACTGTCCTATAGCCACTGTAAATGTCCTATAGCCACTGTACATGTCCTATAGCTACTGTCCTATAGCCACTGTACATGTCCTATAGCCACTGTACATGTCCTATAGCTACTGTACATGTCCTATAGCCACTGTACATGTCCTATAGCCACTGTACATGTCCTATAGCTACTGTAAATGTCCTATAGCTACTGTAAATGTCCTATAGCCACTGTACATGTCCTATAGCCACTGTACATGTCCTATAGCTACTGTACATGTCCTATAGCCACTGTACATGTCCTATAGCTACTGTACATGTCCTATAGCCACTGTACATGTCCTATAGCTACTGTACATGTCCTATAGCTACTGTACATGTCCTATAGCTACTGTAAATGTCTTATAGCTACTGTAAATGTCCTATAGCTACTGTACATGTCCTATAGCTACTGTAAATGTCCTATAGCTACTGTACATGTCCTATAGCCACTGTACATGTCCTATAGCTACTGTAAATGTCCTATAGCCACTGTACATGTCCTATAGCTACTGTAAATGTCCTATAGCTACTGTAAATGTCCTATAGCCACTGTACATGTCCTATAGCCACTGTACATGTCCTATAGCTACTGTACATGTCCTATAGCCACTGTACATGTCCTATAGCTACTGTAAATGTCCTATAGCTACTGTACATGTCCTATAGCTACTGTACATGTCCTATAGCTACTGTAAATGTCTTATAGCTACTGTAAATGTCCTATAGCTACTGTACATGTCCTATAGCTACTGTAAATGTCCTATAGCTACTGTACATGTCCTATAGCTACTGTAAATGTCCTATAGCTACTGTACATGTCCTATAGCCACTGTACATGTCCTATAGCTACTGTAAATGTCCTATAGCTACTGTACATGTCCTATAGCCACTGTACATGTCCTATAGCTACTGTACATGTCCTATAGCTACTGTAAATGTCCTATAGCCACTGTACATGTCCTATAGCTACTGTACATGTCCTATAGCTACTGTACATGTCCTATAGCCACTGTACATGTCCTATAGCCACTGTACATGTCCTATAGCTACTGTACATGTCCTATAGCCACTGTACATGTCCTATAGCTACTGTACATGTCCTATAGCTACTGTACATGTCCTATAGCTACTGTAAATGTCTTATAGCTACTGTAAATGTCCTATAGCTACTGTACATGTCCTATAGCTACTGTAAATGTCCTATAGCTACTGTACATGTCCTATAGCCACTGTACATGTCCTATAGCTACTGTAAATGTCCTATAGCTACTGTAAATGTCCTATAGCCACTGTACATGTCCTATAGCCACTGTACATGTCCTATAGCTACTGTACATGTCCTATAGCTACTGTACATGTCCTATAGCCACTGTACATGTCCTATAGCTACTGTACATGTCCTATAGCCACTGTACATGTCCTATAGCTACTGTACATGTCCTATAGCTACTGTACATGTCCTATAGCTACTGTAAATGTCTTATAGCTACTGTAAATGTCTTATAGCTACTGTAAATGTCCTTTAGCTACTGTACATGTCCTATAGCTACTGTACATGTCCTATAGCCACTGTACATGTCCTATAGCTACTGTACATGTCCTATAGCTACTGTAAATGTCTTATAGCTACTGTAAATGTCTTATAGCTACTGTAAATGTCCTAAAGCTACTGTACATGTCCTATAGCTACTGTACATGTCCTATAGCTACTGTAAATGTCCTATAGCTACTGTACATGTCCTATAGCTACTGTACATGTCCTATAGCTACTGTAAATGTCCTATAGCTACTGTAAATGTCTTATAGCTACTGTACATGTCCTATAGCCACTGTACATGTCCTATAGCTACTGTAAATGTCCTATAGCTACTGTACATGTCCTATAGCTACTGTACATGTCCTATAGCCACTGTACATGTCCTATAGCTACTGTACATGTCCTATAGCTACTATACATGTCCTATAGCTACTGTACATGTCCTATAGCTACTGTAAATGGCTTATAGCTACTGTAAATGTCTTATAGCTACTGTACATGTCCTATAGCTACTGTACATGTCCTATAGCTACTGTAAATGTCTTATAGCTACTGTAAATGTCCTATAGCTACTGTACATGTCCTATAGCTACTGTAAATGTCCTATAGCTACTGTACATGTCCTATAGCCACTGTACATGTCCTATAGCTACTGTAAATGTCCTATAGCTACTGTAAATGTCCTATAGCTACTGTAAATGTCCTATAGCCACTGTACATGTCCTATAGCCACTGTACATGTCCTATAGCCACTGTACATGTCCTATAGCCACTGTAAATGTCCTATAGCCACTGTACATGTCCTATAGCTACTGTAAATGTCCTATAGCCACTGTACATGTCCTATAGCCACTGTACATGTCCTATAGCTACTGTAAATGTCCTATAGCCACTGTACATGTCCTATAGCCACTGTACATGTCCTATAGCTACTGTACATGTCCTATAGCTACTGTACATGTCCTATAGCTACTGTAAATGTCCTATAGCTACTGTACATGTCCTATAGCTACTGTACATGTCCTATAGCTACTGTAAATGTCCTATAGCTACTGTACATGTCCTATAGCTACTGTAAATGTCCTATAGCTACTGTACATGTCCTATAGCTACTGTAAATGTCCTATAGCTACTGTACATGTCCTATAGCCACTGTACATGTCCTATAGCCACTGTACATGTCCTATAGCTACTGTAAATGTCCTATAGCTACTGTACATGTCCTATAGCTACTGTAAATGTCCTATAGCTACTGTACATGTCCTATAGCTACTGTAAATGTCCTATAGCCACTGTAAATGTCCTATAGCCACTGTACATGTCCTATAGCTACTGTACATGTCCTATAGCTACTGTACATGTCCTATAGCCACTGTACATGTCCTATAGCTACTGTAAATGTCCTATAGCTACTGTAAATGTCCTATAGCTACTGTAAATGTCCTATAGCCACTGTACATGTCCTATAGCCACTGTACATGTCCTATAGCCACTGTACATGTCCTATAGCCACTGTAAATGTCCTATAGCCACTGTACATGTCCTATAGCTACTGTAAATGTCCTATAGCCACTGTACATGTCCTATAGCCACTGTACATGTCCTATAGCTACTGTACATGTCCTATAGCTACTGTACATGTCCTATAGCTACTGTAAATGTCCTATAGCTACTGTACATGTCCTATAGCTACTGTACATGTCCTATAGCTACTGTAAATGTCCTATAGCTACTGTACATGTCCTATAGCTACTGTAAATGTCCTATAGCTACTGTACATGTCCTATAGCTACTGTAAATGTCCTATAGCTACTGTACATGTCCTATAGCCACTGTACATGTCCTATAGCCACTGTACATGTCCTATAGCTACTGTAAATGTCCTATAGCTACTGTACATGTCCTATAGCTACTGTAAATGTCCTATAGCTACTGTACATGTCCTATAGCTACTGTAAATGTCCTATAGCCACTGTAAATGTCCTATAGCCACTGTACATGTCCTATAGCTACTGTACATGTCCTATAGCTACTGTACATGTCCTATAACCACTGTACATGTCCTATAGCTACTGTACATGTCCTATAACCACTGTACATGTCCTATAGCTACTGTACATGTCCTATAGCTACTGTAAATGTCCAGACTCACAGCAGGAGCACTAAACCTGAACCCTGCTGAGATGCACCTGATGCTTATTTATTATGCCATAAATCCAGGTTTTCTCCTGCATGCAGCAAGTGTGTGTGAGGTCCAGCTAGGGCGCAGCAATCCTGTAAAAACACACTGTCTGTGTCTGAAATCGCCCCTTATACCCTATTCCCTACATTACTCCACTAATATAGTTCACTTGAAGGAGTGAATGAAAATGAGTGAGTGAATTTGGACACTGAGTGCTTCTGCTTCTGCATTTCCATAGTTTGTGCTGTTTAATAATTATTTGAAACTTAGCAAACTGGCAGCTCGAGTAGTAATGAAAAGATTTATATTGAATTCTGTCATGGAAATTAGCATGTATATTCTTAATTAAACAATTTAACAATCAATTGAAAAGGAAGTAATACCTGTATGATACTGGATGATGGTCCACATTGGACCAGCGCTAGCGGTTTGGAAAACAGATGAATGGATGATTCAGCCCCATCTTCTGATCAGACGCAGGAATTCATTTGTCATAACCCTCACAGTGCATTATGGGTAATCTCTAGCCGTTGAGCAAATATCGGTTGTAAACTCGTTATTTGCTGTGCATTGTGGGATTGAATGATCACTCGATAACATCCACTATGGTTTCAGACACTGCTACAAATAAAGTGGTGCAGGTATGATGTCAGATTTGCGTAAAATAAAGCCTCTGGTAAACATAGCTTGAATATACTTTGACGTTTTGTTCTACAACGTAAATTACACACCCATTGTGAAAACACAAATTTTGAAGCAGCTATCTTCATTTTTGAAAGCGTATGTTTTTAATAAGTTACTAGATAAAGCAGTTTATACGTTGCTAAACAAAACATCAAGGTATCGTCAAACCCCATAGGAAAATCTCGAAGGAACCAGCGGGGAATTATGGGCTGTTTACACGACACCGTTTTCAACTAAAACCGTGAAACTTTTAATGCGTTTTGGTAGTTCGTTTACACGACAACAGCGTTTTGTGTGCCTGGAAAAAACCCGCAAACTTTTGAAAACCGGTTTCAAAGTGCAAGTTTTTGAAAACGGTCGGTAACGCTTTAGATTACAGCCCGGAAAGTACTGTGTAATTAAGAGGAATTTACAGAGTAACTTTCTGTAATTATAGTGTACCTATAAAGTACTTACATGTAAGTATAAGGGAACAATATGTAAAGTTTGGGGAATAAAGGGGTAACAGAATTAAAAAAATATTTATACTGTAAGTATTATAGAACTAAGGGGAACTTATTCTACTATTATGATACAACAATCTTACATTTGGGAGCAATTTAGCGAGAACATACACCGCGTACCTTTTTGTAATAATTGTGTACCATACTGTATAGGCTTTTTTTTAAATTACAGGGTACATATCTATGCATTTATACTTTTTTTTTTTTTTTTTTGATAGCAAAAGTGCAGATGTTTAAGATGTTTCAAGGCAAGAAAAGCTAAGACTATTGCAATTTTTTTATATACTGGGAAATATATCTTGTTTCATGTGGTTACAGGGTAAGTGGTGCTTGTTTAATAAATAAAGGTTTCCGAGTCAGTGATGTAAGATTGTGTGTATGCATTTTTATTGTTACCCTGTAACTACATGGAACAAGAGGGTAACAAGCAACTACATGAAAGACGAGTATCTTTCCACAATATTTAAGCAAAAGTTGCAATAGTTTTCGTTTTCAGTGCACTTTTGTTAAAAAGATTACATTTTAAAAATTACAGGGTACATATCTATGCATATAAAGCCTATACAGTATGTACTGGTTCACCATTATTTAAAAAAGGTACGCAGTGTATTTTCTTGCTAAATTGCTCCCAAATGTAAGATTGTTGTATCAAAATAGTAGAATAAGTTCCCCTTAGTTCTATAATACTTACAGTATAAATATTACCCCTTTATTCCCCAAACTTTACATATTGTTCCCTTATACTTATATTGTAAGTACATTATAGGTACACTATAATTACCGAAGGTTACGCTGTAAAATCGCTTTAACTACGCAGTACTTTCCGGGCTGTAATCTAAAGCGTTACCAAACGGTCTCCATGTAAACAACAAATAAGCGAATCTGTGAAGACGATGAGGTCATGCACATGCGTATTACGTGTTCAGGCTATAGTGTTTCATCGCCATCTACTGGCCTGGCAGCAGAATACAGGGTTTTCAGTCGTTTTCGTGTGTGAATGGGTAATCGATTTGATAATGGTGTTGTCTGTACACGGAAAACTCAAAGGGAAAAATTCTCCGTTTTAAGCATATCGCTGTTGTGTAAATGTACCCTTAGACGTCCGGGTTCATACATCATACCTGCTCCACTTTATGGCTGTCTTCTCAAAATACAAACTATGAAAGTTTCATCAAACGGTAAATCAATAGTAAACTGAATACTACTAACCATTAATGCGTCTTCTGGTGCTGCATGGTTTTAATGAACACAATATTATGGTTGATAAATGTTGAGACAGAAACTTTTGATTAATTTTGAAAAAGCCCTTAACAGACGTGGACACTATGAACCGTTGTTTATGTAGGCTAAGTGGGAACATTTACATAATTCAGTACACTTCTGAATATATTGTGAGAAAATGTTCTGATGTCACACTGCTCCACTGTTTAGATTCATAGATTCATTAAAACAAACACACACTCAGATCTCCAGATAATGCCCGCCGATAACAAAAAGATTAAAGAGAACTTTATTGAAATCCATATCTCATAATCTGCTCCTCTGAGGAGGAGAAGAGTTATCTTTTTGTCTTCGGCTCGAATGATCACACATTATGATGCAAAATGCTGTCCCTGCCAAGGCGTCTATTCATTGTGCCACTGAAAATACAAATCAGTTCAAAACAATTTTGGCCTCTAAATGACTGATTCCACTGTCATAAATGTTTTAGGGGGAGCAAAGTGAAGCAATTTGTGCTCGCCCTGCCTGTACAATATCTGTGAGAAGAAGATGTGAAGTGAATTTCAATCCCGATATCTCCTGCATCCGTGTGTTTCAGGGTCAGTCTGAACTCTAGAGATGTTCAGGGTGAGGAGACTCGCTCAGTTCTTCAGTTTTCCCTGTTAACCTGTGTTGCCCCAAAGGTCAGTACTGCATCCATAACATTTTTAACAATAGCTTTATAATTTCTAAAAAGTTTGATGAGGTTCTTTTCCTGGAAAGAAAAATATGTTTGGGTCTTGGGTCTGATGTTAGCCAGGCTAGTGAATAAATGGGACAATTTTAGAAATGTTACCTTTTCTTGTGTTTTATTTAGGTTTCAAATTTCATACAACCTGACATACCTTTATAGAAAGCTAAGGATGCCTCTTAATTAAGTCAAAGCAAAAATGAAGAATTACAAAATACTCGGAAAAAAGAAAATCTTTTTTCATGCAATACTTACTTTCCCATATTACTTTTACTTTCATATTACATATTACTTTCCCCTCTTAAACAAGACTTGCTCTCCCGCCGGTGTCTGTGAACTGAGCTCTGCTATGATCCGTCATATGACATTATCAACTTTGGACCTTCGAAGGCTTAATTAATGTCCCGAAGATACATTTAATCATTTATGGAAATTCGTTGCATTTTCACCTGCAGTGTACTTTAAATGTTAAAAACCGTACTTACAGATAATATATTATTAATGAAATGAAAGTCCACCTAAGTGTACTTAAAAAGAGAGTACACTTCCATGACTATTATAGTTTTAGAATTTTTTCCCATTTTACCCATAATTTGACCCATATTCACCATAAATGTTTTAGTGCTCATTGCACTGCATTGAGTGCTATTGCCCTGAGGCTAACGGCAGATTCGAGGGAATAAATGCAGTGCTCTCAAACATGCAAAGGAAGCAAATGTAGCCGTACGTCACTCTGAGCCCTTCACACTGCAGAGCTGAATCAAACATGGCTTCATATAATGTGGGAGAAAGCAATCGCAGGGCCGGATCAATAGCCTGTTAATCGCATCTCTCGAGCCGCTTCTCCACTCAGACACTTCTGTCTGCTGGCGAATACCTTGTGGCTCTTATTACGATGTCTTCCATCCAAACCAACTTACCTCACCTTTTCCTCATCTCAGCCTCTCCTCTTTCACTCGAATCTGCCTTCCTCATCTGATCCATGTAACTTTTTCCTTTTATTGGGTTTGCATCACTTCTGTGAAATAGTGTTTAGATATTTTATGACTGTGTGTACCTTTACTGACTGTACTTTCTGTTTTAACCCTCTGGGGTTCTTCGGGTCAAAAATGACCCGAAGCGTTTAAATAAAAAAATGTTAAAAATCGTAGCTTCATCGGAATGGTCCAAAACTTGGTGACTTTTTTGGTACTTGGTATATGAACACCCAAAAAAATTGGGGAAAGGATTTTAAAAGTCTAAGTGGTCGTAAAAAAAATAGTCACACTCAGGACCTTCGGGTCAAAAATGACCCCCATAGGAAATGAATGGGAAATTGGCAAAAATGTGAAAATACAGAGTTTTTTTGTGCATACAATCTACAAAACAGCCTGGATGCAGAAAAAAAGCACACAACAGTGAAGGGGTGAATCTCTTAAAACAATGGGTGACAATTTTTTTTCCATTTGTTCTCTTTATAATGCAATGTTCAGGTTTGAATGTATTATAAAGTAAAACTGCCACTTAAAATTACCATTTAAACCAACCAAATTTTTTTTTTTTAATTACAAAAAATGACAAATATAGTCTTTGAGAATCTGTTATTATATATTCAAATCAAAAACCTGAAAAAATTAAACTATGTGAAAAAATCACTAGAGTGTTTCTACCATAGGTTTCTACAGAGAGCTGTAAATCCACTAGTGGTAAAAATGTGCTATTGCGTGATAAAAATGCTCAGTGTGTCCACCAGATGGCTCCGATCTCATTTAAAAAATTGCTTTCATGAGGCCTAGACTTGACTGAAAACGCATTAAAAATTTTTTTTATATATATAATATATATATATATATTAATATTTTCTATTATATTCAATGGGAAAAAATGGGTCTTAATTATTGGATAAATGTTAATTATAAATTATAAAATTATCTCAAAACACCAAAAAAGAAAAGAAAAAATATTATTGAACAAAAATATATTTCATTGATTTTACTCAAATAAAATGTATCTTAATGCCGCCCTCCGGGTCATTTTTGACCCGAAGGTCCTGAGTGTGAGTCTAAAATGAGGAACCCCAGAGGGTATTAACAAATAGCCGTCATTGCATCGTCTAGGTTTAATAGACCCGATATAGTCCGGCTATGAGTCACACACCTCTTGCCAAAATAACTATTTGGTTCCATGTCGTTTTTGCCAGAATAACTTGCGAGATGTGTGATATTCCATCATGTAAGCAAAGTAAACAGTGATTACAAGGTGTTTGGTTTCATTTCTTCACTCATTTCATTTCTTTGTGATCTAATTGATAACTATAGTCTTTTCTTGGGATATGGTTTAGACGTCTATTGAATTTTCTCTGACAGCCCAAATTGTGCCTTGTTTTAGCCTAGACGTCTGGGCCGTGTTTGGACGCTATTAGACGTCTTTTGAACACAGAATTGCTTGCTGGGAAGTGACAGTTTAATTCTGTGTAGCATTATATAACGGTCCTCGAATCTGAATGATCACTCAGAGTTCTGATATAACTGCCAAAATATAACAAATATAATTGTTTGTATCATTCTGCGTGTCTGTGTTTTCAACACTTATGACCGAGTTCACACTGAGCCGTTTTAGGCCTGATATTCACTCGACGACAGGTTTTGGGAGATCGCCGACAAATGCCCGAAATCATCATAGACAGTAAAAGAAATGGACACAGCGACCCCATAGACTTCAACGGAGAAAAGTGAAGCCCATTAGAAGCATCTCTTCCTGATGGCCGAGCGACTGCGCCGGCTCACACTGAGCTTGACGACGGAGATGATGAGCCTGTCTGACAGCTGTACGTCTTCTAGTCGCTGTGCCAAGAGGAATCTGAATCATTCCCTCCCGAATCTCACAGAGCCGGAGAGCGTGAGTAGAGCTGTCCATGAGCAACAGGAGACACTTTATCACTCTCTATGGGCTTCTCCCTTGACTTTATGCCTCCACGTCCCCCCTAACACAGTCTCATCCCAAGTCGTCATATGACTGACGCTTTTGACCATACGTCAACATCCGACGTTTTAGGGTACCCTTTAACGTCAGTCAGATGATGCGGGTAGGTTTAGGTCTGGGGTAGGGTTAGGATTAGATAGCGTCATCTGACTGACGTTAAAGGGTACCCTAAAACGTCGGATGTTGACGTATGGTCAAAAGCGTCAGTCATATGACGTCTTAGGAGGAGAAGCTCGCGGGCAATCGGGGGGACAGCCCAGTCTCATCCCGTCTATGCGGTAATTTCTCTACTGTGCGACAGCGTGTTATGACGCAATCGTTAGCCTATTTTTACAAAAACTGCTTCTACGGGGCCATAACGTAAGATACAATGGAGCCTTTTATACATTGTCGTGTTTCTTTAGAAATAAACAATGGACAAATGGAGTCTTTAAACGCCTCAGATGTAAAGTTATTCGCTGTCAAAGTGACGCCAAAACGAATGGGAGTCAATGGAGTGCTAACAGCAGGAGAAGGCTTGCTAGCCGATGGCGGCCCCCGGAGGCTTCAGTTTCCGGCTGGTGGATTACCCACTTGGAAATCATAGGCAAATCGGGTCTCGTTCACGCGAGTGACAATTGAATTACCAAAGACGCAATCTGAGAGAATCGCAGATGAGTCGCCGACGCCTGAATATCTGGAGCTGTCGGCAATTCACAATCCTGCTGTGTGAATGTGTTCTGACTGAAAACTACATCAGCGAAGACTGACAGCCAATGAGAGAGCAAAACAGGGCAGCGGGTAGTTCGGGGAGGAGTTATAGACCAGACTATCAGTATTTTAATAGATATATTTACAATTATATCAAACAGAATCAAAGCACACACATGTGCTTGACCAGCAGCAGCCGCACATTGCACAATGATTTATTTCCCTCCAACTCTCTGTGCAGAACACACACAGTCCTTGCTCTCGTCTCCCCAACCATTCCCTCCTGCATAAGCTGCTTTTCTTTTTCTCCTTTTCGCTGCAAATCAGCGCAGAGACAATTTGGATCGCAATCGTCTTGCAGGCTATCATTTTTAACCTCTTAACCTCCATTTGCCATTGCATGTTTAAAACAATAATATCTTAGTAAAAACCTAAAGTAATATTGCCAAACTATAAATTAAAATTAAAATTTCTAGTTTTCATATTTGGTGGCTGTTATCTAAAATATATTACAGAGGAGCAGAAATTTATCAATTTGCAACAAGAATATTTCATATTCATTAGGAGTATTTAGGCCTTTATTTTGAAATAACAATAAACATGAAAAATCATGAAAGATTGGTAGAAACCTCAGTTTGTTTTCATGCCATGAGTTCAAAAGATAACACCAATTCCATTTTATGAGAAAAAAAGGTCTGAAAATGTTTTAAATATAAAGAAAAATGTATGGATTCTCGATTTGTAATGCGGCTGCGAGCTATAACGCTATAACGTAGTCTTTATGCATTTATTAGAGGTTTAATTCAAATCAAATACTGCCAAACCACCCATACTACTTCTGAATAGGATGTCTACTTCATAAATTGTATGAAAATTATGGAAATACATGGTTCAGATCACTCAAAACATATATGAAAATGGAGGCGCCCTTATATGGGCAGTAATGGAGTCTAGGGAAAAGTTTGGTACTGTGCCCGAATAAAATCTTACTGAAAGCTCATTTTTTGAGATATCAACCTAAAATTTGGAATACAACTTGTTCAAATTTTTGACTTTAATTTTCTTGCAGTTTTAGAGTAAAATATATTTTGTAATATATATATTTTATATAAAATATTAATCATCATATTTTTACATTACACAATTTCATAAACTCAAACTTATATACCATTTTTTCTGTTTCATTTTTTACAATTTCTAGACTTCTACAATAATCTGGAAAATGTCTTCTTTAAAACAAGACCAGCCATAGGTCTATATTCCAAAGCATTCCTGAATTACAACCATTTAAGTTTGGATAGTGATTTTTATGTCTATGCAAAAAAAAGGGGGGTGACAGTTAACAGGTTAAAGGTGCTCTAAGCGATGTCACACAGCAAACATCTCCTCACTATCCGCTGGCCGCCTGTCCCCTGAACACACTGTGAAGAAACGCGGTCTCTGTAGACAGCCCAGGGTCCACAAACAGCAACAAAAACAAACTGGGCCAACCCGCTCCCCGAAACATAACAAACTGTTCCAGCCAATCACCGTCAAGAATGATTCGGGGGGTTTGGGTTGTTAGTGTGCGTACACATGAAGGGGGTGTGGAGGAGAGAGAAGCATGAAGAGGGAAGTTAGAATTATAACTCTTTAAGTTTGATATGGCCGACACGCGACCAAAGACACGACGCTCCGATGAACAGATTGCAAAAATGCAAAGAAGAGGGAAAAGGAGAAGGAACGAGAAGTCCCGAATTTACATTGGAAAAGCCGTTGAAAGGTGTCGAGATCTCCGCCGGCAGAAGAGATCCAGTCCGACATCAGGAGCTCTGTGTTTCTGCTGGACAGGGTAACTCCAGTTTGGTTTTTCTAAATGGACTTTCATGTTCGCCTAACAAACACAAGGATATAATTAGCTATGAGAGTTATTAATATGAGTATATATGCAGTCAGCGCTAACTTTGGTGAATACAACATATAGATGTCTAGCAGCTAGCGATCGATCTCTATTGTAAATGATCAAGCAAACTCACAGTAGGCCGACAGTTTGTGTGAATGATTGTTTTCACTGTTTGTTATGAATTTGAATGTTCATTTATAGCCTATTGACAACTCTGACTAAAATTGTTTACGACGGAGCCGTTGTTTATGCTCACTGGGTTATTGACGCAACGGCCACGGGTTCGAACCCCAGTCTGACTAAAGTTAGATAAGATGGCAAAAGTGAATAATATGACTTCTGGATATGTTCTAATGCCTTTGTAACTATTGAAATATCTTTGTTATTGATCACCAATTATTGTATGTATGTTAAATATTGATATATTGTTTTTATTTGTCTTATAGAACCACACACACACACAAGTACACCCAATAAATCCTCAACGAACCCTATGTGCATCTTCATTGCGTCCTGACCAGACGTACCACAGTGATTAATTTAACCCGAGCCACAAAACAATACTTCGAACGTCAACAAGAAGTGACGACACCCAACATCGCTTAGAGAACCTTTAAAGCTCCAGTCCGTAACTTTTTTAAGTTAAAAATAATCCAAAATAATTATATTAAAAAAAACTTATTCTGCCAGTGGTCAAAACTATCTGCTTGCCATAGCTAGATTCAAAACGGTTAGCTTGTAATAATGATTTTAATTCCAGTGGTACTGGTGGGTTTCCGAGGGAGATTCGAGCATGTCTTTGCGTCATGACGTCACACCCGTACACATAAAGAAGGAGTTTCGGCTAGCCGGCTATACTGCGCGTGACGAGATGTTTAGATGTAGAGGTTTTTCTCGCAGCACTTTACATGATTAAACTTATGGCATCCAGAAAGATCCAAACAACAATCATCAGTGTCAACTGGAGATTCTGCAGTTATAAAACCCAAAAGACTTCGTACTTCGGATTTAAGGTGGCTAGAGAAAGAGAAAGAAACCGTCTCATGCGAACACAAGGATTTAAACATCGGCGGGGCTTTTGAAAAGTGCGTGAACTCCGTGTTTTGAAGGGGTTCAAAACGGAAGAAGAGACGGCTTTTTTCTGCTGAACAAGTAAGACATTTCAATAGTTCAATCGTGTAACAGTACGTTTTCTTAATTCACACAGTTATGGAGTTTCCTTTGTTGTGCCTTTCTCGTTTTGCTATTATGGAGAATATGAATTCTGAACTATGCAGGTAACCATAAAACACATTAAATTTAACATTAGTCACGCAATGCTGATGTTGTTAACATGAACAATTTGAGAACAAAGTAGGCTATAATTTGCACGGTTGCTGTAAATCGCGTTGATTAAATCTAACGAAGCTTATCATGTCGAATGCTTTTTCCCCCTTAGTTGGTCAGAACAAAAAAGGATGTTACTTACTTGTTCAGAAGACATTTTCTTATGAAAACTCTAATGTTGATCAAACTTTCAAAAAGTGAATCTGTGATTCTGTATGCCAGTATCCACACAGCGCGGTGACTGACACACACACACTCGCCTCAAAGCACTGTGTTCATCCGCGCTGTTTCATGCCGATTTACAACCCACGTAAAGATGATAATTCCGCGAATCACTGCAGTTACAGATTTCGAACAGAGAGATGGCGACAAAGAGGAAAAGATACGGACTGCAGCTTTAATATCTTGCGCTATTTTCTCATCACTTCTCGCGTGTGTTTGGTTGTGAAACACAATTTACGGACCAGACAGAAGTTGTCTGCGATTCTTTCTTTTATAAAGTCATGCAGTGTGAAACCTCCTGTCGCCGATCCATCGTTCAGTGTGAACACAGCAGCAACTGTATCAGGCTCATTACAGTAGATGACGACAAGTGATTGTCTTTATGAGAGTCAGTGAATCATTCATTCTACCAATACATTGAACAAACCAAGAGACGAATGTTAATAGCAGCTTTGATGTTACTGTATTTTTTCCCTTCAAATATCCATGATTGTGAGGGTTAACAGGTTGACAGCATTAATCTGGACATATCTGAAAGTGGCCTTTTTATCCACACTAGCTTTTAAAAAAAATTCAAACGTTTGCTTGTCCACACTGAATGCCGTTATATTTTTTTTTCGTAGTCCACACTTCAAATTTACTTTCAAATAAAGTTTTTGCTGTTAAGACAGAAGGGCGAAACCGTAGAGAAAAATATGTTTACAAATGTCTCTGAGTTAATGTGGACCTAGAAGCCAACATGGAATCAAACTAGGTTCTTTCATTTTCGTTGATTTCTGTATTTTGTATCGTGTGTGATTTGTTTGTAATATTCCAATGTAATGACTTGTATACTAAAATAAAACTGGGACAATGTCACAAATAACAATGTAAAAAGCTTTATTAACTTAAGGTTACTTGTGTAAATAATGCCAACTTTCTTCATCCATCTACATTCATTCTGGTGTTGCATGATTACCTTTCAGAATCCCATAATTGATAAAACCAAGCCATGTGAGTAAAATGGGTTGTGAGATGCTATTTTATATAGACTTTAACTTCACAGCCGTATATTTAATAAAAAAGCACAGTAAAAACTTGAAACCCTGAGAGCAAGACAGCTTATCAACAACGTGATGTACTGTAAAGAGCCTTGCTGTCAAAATTCAGAGCTATTTTATTAATTAGGAGCTGTAGGATGCTGAATGCTCTTGAATACATCAAAACCTCAGTAAAGATCATGTTCCCTGAAGGATTTGTGAAGGAGAAGAAACATTTTCCCCACCTTCGCCTTTTCTGTAACCATTACTCTCAGCTGAAACCATTACTCTCAGATCTACCTGTCAACCTTAAGTTAATAAAGCTTTTTAGTGTGTTATTTGTGATATTTCTCTGAAGGTAGCAGTGCATTACTCTGCAATGCTTTCATGGCAACATATTCTAAATAAAACATAACATCAAAAAGCCTCTAACCAGCTCGTCTTCGGGCTAGTCTTCAAGTTGGGGGGCGGGGGGGACGTCATGGCATGGGGTGGGGACTGGTTATGACGTCATGGCATGAATATTAATTAGTCACGTAAACGTAAACAAAATACTGTAATATTCATGAGTATAGCAAAGTAGTCATTGTAAATGCAGGTCCTGTGCACATAATTATGTTGACAAGTTTTCAGGACATACTGTGCTGGTTTAGGATGCTAGTTTAAATTTTTATAATTATTGTAAACTCACATAACCTAACTTACCTATAGATAAATGCTTAGATCAGACTTTTTGTTTTGTTTTTTCGTTGTGAAAGGGTTAGTTCACCCAAAAATAAAACTTCTGTCATCATTTACCTGATCCTGGTCATTCCAAACCCGTAAGACTTTCATTCATCTTCGAAACACTTAGAATAGTTTTACGATAACTTTATGAAGTGGTAGTTGCATAGACTGTCAATGGAGGGACAGAAAGCTCTCAGATTTTATCAAAAATATCTATATTTGTGTTGATGATGAGCGAACGTCTTCCTTGACAGACTATATTGTTTGGAAAATGCAGAATTGTCCAAAAATGTGGGGTCAGTAAGATTTGTTTTTGAAGAAATGTAATTGTAAGATATGCTTGTCAAACACAACGATGTAGAATTCAATGTATAGATTTAAATGAACTGACACCCAGGAGAATACAGGAACAGGAATGACAAACACTAACATAGCAGGCAACATTTACATTGTTACAAAACGTGTATTTTAAATAAATGCGGTTATTGAATTTTCTATTCATCAAAGAATAATAATAAAAAAAAAGTATCACAGTTTCCACAAAAATATAAACCAGCAAAACTGTCTTGAACTTTGATAATAATCATAAATGTTTCTTGAGCATCAGATTATCATATTAGAGTGATTTCTGAAGGATCATGTGACCCTGAAGACTGGAGTAATGATGATGAAAATACAGCTTTGATCACAGGAAAAAAATGACATTTTAAAGGGGAACTTGGCAACTCAAGTCATTTCGTCGCTGATTTTCACTTTTGTTGTCGCATGTTTTCTCATCGAGCTCCCCCTACAGCTGGGCGGCGTATATTTTCACAACACTGTCATAAAAAACTCACTTGCGGCACCTTCCTCCCGCTTTCTACGCTGCTCATGTGCTTTTGTTATTATCGGAGCCGGCCAACTTTATCGTGTGGAGCTGTGTCTACCGAGGTGGGTAATACATCATACACAGTATCATAGAATTATGTGGAATTGCCATAAAGCAGTTCGTGTTTCTCGCTCGTTCTCACTTCTCACAAGGCTTCCTATTTCCAACTTACCGGGACGTTAGTCGCCATGTTGCAAAGGTTGGTTTTCC
This sequence comes from Rhinichthys osculus, assembly GCA_029959095.1. Taxonomy (NCBI): domain Eukaryota; kingdom Metazoa; phylum Chordata; class Actinopteri; order Cypriniformes; family Leuciscidae; genus Rhinichthys; species Rhinichthys osculus. The sequence goes on along the minus strand of JARWKJ010000016.1, from coordinate 40,224,980 downwards.
GCCTGGGAACGCTGGGGGGAGCGGGGAAAGCCACCATTCTCTCCAGAACAGGTTATTGAACCATTCAAATGATTTCTAAATGATTTCTGTTTTATTAAGTTGAAATAGTTGCCAAGTGCCCCTTTAACATACACTCACCAAAATGATTATTAGGAACGCCATACTAATACTGTGTTTGACCCCCTTTCGCCTTCAGAACTGCCTTAATTCTACGTGGCATTGATTCAACAAGTTGCTGAAAGCATTCTTTAGAAATGTTGGCCCATATTGATAGGATAGCATCTTGCAGTTGATGGAGATTTGTGGGATGCACATCCAGGGCACGAAGCTCCCGTTCCACCACATCCCAAAGATGCTCTATTGGGTTGAGATCTGGTGACTGTGGGGGCCATTTTAGTACAGTGAACTCATTGTCATGTTCAAGAAACCAATTTGAAATGATTCGAGCTTTGTGACATGGTGCATTATCCTGCTGGAAGTAGCCATCAGAGGATGGGTACATGGTGGCCATAAAGGGATGGACATGGTCAGAAACAATGCTCAGGTAGGCCGTGGCATTTAAACGATGCCTAATTGGCACTAAGGGGCCTAAAGTGTGCCAAGAAAACATCCCCCACACCATTACACCACCACCACCAGCCTGCACAGTAGTAACAAGGGATGATGGATCCATGTTCTCATTCTGTTTACGCCAAATTCTGACTCTACCATCTGAATGTCTCAACAGAAATCGAGACTCATCAGACCAGGCAACATTTTTCCAGTCTTCAACTGTCCAATTTTGGTGAGCTCTTGCAAATTGTAGCCTCTTTTTCCTATTTGTAGTGGAGATGAGTGGTACCCGGTGGGGTCTTCTGCTGTTGTAGCCCATCCGCCTCAAGGTTGTGCGTGTTGTGGCTTCACAAATGCTTTGCTGCATACCTCGGTTGTAACGAGTGGTTATTTCAGTCAAAGTTGCTCTTCTATCAGCTTGAATCAGTCGGCCCATTCTCCTCTGACCTCTAGCATTAACAAGGCATTTTCGCCCACAGGACTGCCGCATACTGGATGTTTTTCCCTTTTCACACCATTCTTTGTAAACCCTAGAAATGGTTGTGCGTGAAAATCCCAGTAACTGAGCAGATTGTGAAATACTCAGACCGGCCCGTCTGGCACCAACAACCATGCCACGCTCAAAATTGCTTAAATCACCTTTCTTTCCCATTCTGACATTCAGTTTGGAGTTCAGGAGATTGTCTTGACCAGGACCACACCCCTAAATGCACTGAAGCAACTGCCATGTGATTGGTTGATTAGATAATTGCATTAATGAGAAATTGAACAGGTGTTCCTAATAATCCTTTAGGTGAGTGTATATTCAAATAGAAAACAGTTATTTTAAAATGGAATAATATTTCACAATATTACTGATTTTACAGTATTTTTGTTTGATCAAATAAATGCAGTCTTGTTGAGCATAAGAAACTTATTTCAAAAATATTAAAAAGTCGAACTTATTTTAACGCAGCTATGTTTCTTTTCTACGGAGCCCCCCTAGTCCCACTTTGTCAAAAAAATGTATTATAACTATCTCGTGGCCTCAAGATAAGTAACTCGTGGCCTCAAGATAGTATCTCTATCTTTAGGCCACGAGATAGTATCTTGAGGCCACGAGTTACTTATCTTGAGGCCACGAGATAGTTATAATAATTTTTTTTGACAAAGTGGGACTAGGGGGGCTCCGTACTTTTCAGTTGATGCAGGCAAAAAAGAAAAGTGTTTCTGTGTGTTGCATGACCCAATACTGCACATTTATATATTCCAAAGAAGAAAGACATATATATTCATCCGGAGGTTGCAACTCCAAATCTTCAGCTGTGTCATGGATGTCTCGGTCCTCGTGCTGTTTGCTCAGGTTCAGGAATATAAGCTCTGTTGTTTCTCGTGTTGTGGAGGCTTGTGTGGTGTCTCTCTTCTGCCCACGATATGGTCTAATGTTCAGAAGCAGAAACTGAAAGAGAATATCCCATTCAGTTAAATATGAAGTGGCACCACACAGAGCATTTCTAATTTGTGTCAGGGTCGACTAATTATAGACTGTGAAGAAGCCTTTACTTTCACATTACTTAGGAAGGTTGAGGAGGAGGATGGCAAACAAGCAGGACAGGTTTATTTTCTCTCGCTCCTTCAGTTCTGAGGTCCCGTACGGCAGCTGAGCCACGCTCATCACACAGTGACGGTTCCTGTGTGTTTCTCAATGCGTTGTGTCAGAGGAAGGCCAAGATTTAGATTTTTTTTTGGTTCAAATTATCCCGAATAGTTATTTTAATATAATTGGTTTATAAATTGGGGTGATCACACAAATATATAATAAGTCACTTTGTATCTATAGTATTTAATTGCATTATCAAACCCAAACTGCCACCGCAACGGTTGTCAAACAACAACAACAAAACAAACATAAAGATGTACTAAACTTTATCGAAATAACATGGCGTGGCTTTGGAGACGCTCTGAAGGGAGGGCGGGATCTTATGCTTTCAAAGCTAGCTTGCTATTGCTAGCCTAGCTCTCTGAAATTACCTACCCTACCTTTAATAAGGCAATGTAATTAATTATACTGAATACTACTTCTGTGAATCATTTTCTCCTTAGTTAACATGAACTAAGAATGAACAATACTTTACAGCATTTATTAATCTTAGTTGATGAATTTCATCATTTACTAATTATTAAAAAGGTTGTATTTTTTAACATTAGTCAACGCACTGTGTACTAACATGAACAAAAAATGAACAGTATTTTTATTAACTAATATTAACAAAGATGAACTAATACAGTAACAAGTGTATTGCTCATTGTTAGTTCATGTTAGTTAATACATTATGTAATGTTAACTAATGAACCTTATTGTAAAGTGTTACCAATAAATCAATAAGGCGTATGATTAATAAACAATTTGCCAAGTGGGTAAGTAAAAAGGAATTTAAAATGTATTTAAAGATCTTGTTTTTCAAGAAAATGTACTTAGTTTTAAAAATGTTCTGATATTTTGACAGGAAAAGAAGACCAAAATACTCATTAAGATTCAACTTAAAAAAACTGGACATCCAATTTTTTGATTTGTTTTATTATTATTTTAATGTTTTGTTTGATTAATTTTAGTCGAAGAGTATGAAACAAACTCAGGGATTTGTGCGGTCAAGAACTTTCTGATCTCCTGCTTCGGGCCATTGAGAAGGACAGCCCAATCAAGAAAAACTAATATATCAAGATTTTCCCAGACAAAACAAGACAAAAGATATTTAGCTAGAAATTGAACAGGCACAGATCTATAAATACATGTTAATAGTTATAGCAATATTTCAAATACTGTACTTTTTGTAATTGGCAATTAAGTTCTGATGTTTTTATTATCTTCTAATAATAGATAATTCTTTCTATTATTCTTTCTATTATTTTATTATTTCTATTATTGTTAGATATTTCTATTAAGTCATCTGAAATAAAGTGTGAAGTGTGATCTGTTTTTTAATTATAAATATGATTTATGATTAAAATTCAGTTTAAGGGCTGCTATAAAACCTGTGGAGAACAGCTGTTCACCTTCTCCAAATGCTACGCCATAATAGTTTAATAGTTACTGTTTGCACATTCTTTTATGTCTATATTTTATGGCGGCCATATCTTGTTTTAAAGGTGCAGTATGTAATGTTAACAGCTAGTGGTTGAAACGGGTACTGCAATCCAAATTCAAAACTGGTAAAGGAAAGCGATGTGCCTTTAGGCCCGTTTACACAAACTATACAGATAACTAAATAAGCGTCCACTCCAGCGGGTGCTTGTCTGTCACTTTAAATGCTCGAGCTCGTTACAGCAGGATGGATTCTGGGGTGCGTTTCCCAAAGCCAACTATGGTCGCAAGTTCCGTCGTTACCAATAGAGTTCAATGGAAATTGCGATCATAGTTAGATAACGATGCTTTCGGGAAACGCACTCCTGATTGGCTATCAATGTTTTTTTATCATTCATAAGCTTGATAAATCATTCTGAAAGTGATTCCAACAATATTGTTTCTCTGTGCCGTTATCATTATAGCTGTGGTGTGAATTCTTTTATACTGAGAATTGTTTTTAGAACTATATCGTTATCTTTATAGTGTCCTTGGTGTGAATGGATCGACTAATATGTTTGCAATATTTTTTTATTGCCAAGGATTTTTAAATCGGGTAGAATCTAGAGGTCTGCTACCTACCCGACCTGAGCCCAATGGGTCCCGAAAAACGCACGGGTTTCGGGTCGGGTTCGGGTTAATGTTTAATGAATAGCCTCGGGTTCGGGTCGAGTTCGGGTTTGTCACTTAGAAAAGCTATATAGGCTATTCATATAGTTTGTGTGCCATGTGCTTGGCTGCTTGCTCAGTTGTGATCGTAATTATTTGAGCACGCGAGAGAGAAAGTAGATGTGCGCAGTTTCAGTCGTCCTCTGATTGCGGTGTTGTGACCGAAATAGTGCGTGCGGGAGAACAGTTTTGTAAAATGATTTATGAACCATTTTTATTTAATCATATATCATTTTACAAAACCTTTTATGCGCTATTTCAGTCACAGCACCGCAATCAGAGGACGCGCTGAAACCATCAACTGTCGATGCTGTTCACTTCCTTCATAACTCGTACTGAGAAGGATAGACTATATTTATGTAAATAGTTGTGCGTTTTGAAGTTTAATGTTTTGAGTTCCAGGGGAATTTGTGACTGTTTCACCTGTTCAACCACATCAAAGTTTCGTAATTAGTAAGTCCGTCCTTTTTCTCTTTTTTTTTCTTGTGTGCTGACTGATGAGGCGGCCGCTGTGCCTTGGTGAAACGGTGTTTGTACATGTAGCCTATTATTTAAATTGTCGTTGCAAGCTATCATAAAATACAGCATATTGCAAAAAAAACTCCAAAAAACAAAAACTATTTACTGTGATAAACGGACCTCAGGTTCGGGTCGGGCTCGGGCCTAAAATATAACCGTAATATTCGGGTGGGGTCGGGTTAAATGATTTCGGGTAGGGGCGGGGATCGGGCTTAAGTTTAAAGCCCGTGCAGACCTCTACAACAGTGGTTCCCAAACCTGTCCTCACGGCACCCCAACGCTGCACGTTTTCTTTATATCCCTAATCAAACACACCTGATTCAACTCATCAGCTCATTAACCCATGTGATAATGAGCTGATGAGTTGAATCAGGTGTGTTTGATTAGGGAGATAAAGAAAACGTGCAGCGTTGGGGTGCCGTGAGGACAGGTTTGGGAACCACTGCTCTAGTAGAATCTGATCTCTGACCCAGTTCGTTTGCCGGCTTCCATGGCTGCAATACCCCTGCACTCACACTGTTGTTTCAACCCATGTTTGGGTCAAATATGGACAAACCCAACCATTGGTTTAACATTTTAATTGTAAAATGTAAACCAACGGTTGGGTTTGTTCATATTTGACCCAAACATGGGTTGAAATAACCCAGCATGTTTTAGATTGTGTGTGTTGAAGTACTATTGGGTAAATTGGCAGTGGGCGGGATCACACAGACCAAAACAAAAAAGACATTTAGACACGAAACGCACATTTCAAAGAAGAATAACTGTTTGTAGCTTTGTTTTTAGGAGAAACAAGTATTTGAACTTAGATATTTTTCCCTAAATCTCTGCAAACATATGTTATTTTTATGCTTTAGTGCAGTCACAAGAAATTACATACAGCACCTTTAATGTCTCTTGTTAATCTGCGTAGTTAATACAACATCCCCAGTTTCACAGAAAGGCTTCAGCTTGTCCCAGACTAAAATGCATGTTTGAGCTGTTTTAACTGAAAGCAACATGTTCTGACAGATCTTAAAATATGTCAGTGTCATTGTTTTGTCTCAAGATGCACATCAGTTTTTTTTCTAAGGCACGTTTATAAAAGCTACTTACATCCTAATCCTGGTTTAATCTAAGCCCTGTGTGTGAAACCAGGCCTAAATGTGCTAAAAATGTTAACAAAACCCTATAGAGTGTGATTTTAATGTATGTACTGTACACTCACCTAAAGGATTATTAGGAACGCCATACTAATACTGTGTTTGACCCCCTTTCGCCTTCAGAACTGCCTTAATTCTACGTGGCATTGATTCAACAAAGTCCTGAAAGCATTCTTTAGAAATGTTGGCCCATATTGATAGGATAGCATCTTGCAGTTGATGGAGATTTGTGGGATGCACATCCAGGGCACGAAGCTCCCGTTCCACCACATCCCAAAGATGCTCTATTGGGTTGAGATCTGGTGACTGTGGGGGCCATTTTAGTACAGTGAACTCATTGTCATGTTCAAGAAACCAATTTGAAATTATTGGAGCTTTGTGACATGGTGCATTATCCTGCTGGAAGTAGCCATCAGAGGATGGGTACATGGTGGCCATAAAGGGATGGACATGGTCAGAAACAATGCTCAGGTAGGCCGTGGCATTTAAACAATGCCCAATTGGCACTAAGGGGTCTAAAGTGTGCCAAGAAAACATCCCCCACACCATTACACCACCACCACCAGCCTGCACAGTGGTAACAAGGCATGATGGAGCCATGTTCTCATTCTGTTTACGCCAAATTCTGACTCTACCATCTGAATGTCTCAACAGAAATCGAGACTCATCAGACCAGGCAACATTTTTCCAGTCTTCAACTGTCCAATTTTGGTGAGCTCTTGCAAATTGTAGCCTCTTTTTCCTATTTGTAGTGGAGATGAGTGGTACCCGGTGGGGTCTTCTGCTGTTGTAGCCCATCCGCCTCAAGGTTGTGCATGTTGTGGCTTCACAAATGCTTTGCTGCTTACCTCGGTTGTAACGAGTGGTTATTTCAGTCAAAGTTGCTCTTCTATCAGCTTGAATCAGTCCGCCCATTCTCCTCTGACCTCTAGCATCAACAAGGCATTTCGCCCACAGGACTGCCGCATACTGGATGTCATTCCCTTTTCACACCATTCTTTGTAAACCCTAGAAATGGTTGTGCGTGAAAATCCCAGTAACTGAGCAGATTGTGAAATACTCAGACCGGCCCGTCTGGCACCAACAACCATGCCACGCTCAAAATTGCTTAAATCACCTTTCTTTCCCATTCTGACATTCAGTTTGGAGTTCAGGAGATTGTCTTGACCAGGACCACACCCCTAAATGCACTGAAGCAACTGCCATGTGATTGGTTGATTGAACAGAAATTGAACAGGTATTCCTAATAATCCTTTAGGTGAGTGTATGTATTTCTGCAGACCTTTGTTACCCTGCTGCAGCTCTATTAGCTATTACTCCCTTGCTTTTCAGTTGAAATATTTAGGCCCTTTCACACCCGGAATTGAACACACAGCTCAAATCAAGCAAAATGTGTGGCTCTGAGTCTGACCATAAAACATGGTGCAGAGAGCATCAAAGATGGGACATTTCACAAGGTTGCTGGAGGTGTTAACAATCAAACCATATATTATACAGTATAAGTGTAAGGCCCACTTATTAGTAGTACTAAAAATATTTGTTTTACTTTAACAGCCACAATATGTGAATCCACTGTAAAATAAATACATAGGCCTATGTAAATTAATTGCAAACCTATTTGCTTTGCGTCGTGGTGGATCCGGTCTTGCACAATATGTGTGTAGCATCTATGATTTCGGATACGATATTCTGGGCACTTTCATGGGATTGCACCCACTTTTCTTTTCGTTCAGCCTTCTCATTGAAAATGAATTGTACTTCTCTGCTTCCTCTCACTCCGGCTGCTGCCTGTCCGCAACAGAGAAACAGAACATCAATGAGAAATAACTCTACCTAGACAAATGAGAAATGTGCCAGGGATGATAATGCCACCAGATAAGGCGATTTGTGTTATCAAAGAACAAAATAAAAGGCATCTGATACATCCACTTGCATACAATGCAATTAAAATGTTAAACTTCACAACCAGGATTTGAACTAGAGACATTCCTGGTTGGTCAAAATCCAAATGCTCGCTAAAGTAATCCGAGAGCCACAGTATAGGCTGATGGAAAGCAGCACCTCCATGTAACAACAATGAACAAACCTTTAAAGCTGCCGTCGGCAACATTTTTTTGATCATATTCAGTGAAAACGACACTATGATCCGACACTATAATTTTTGCAAAAACCCACCGCTCCCGGATCATCGGGTCCAATCAGCGCAGGGGGTGTGAGATCTGACTGTCAATCACAGATCGGGCACACACCACCCCTCGCGCACGTTACAATCACATGCACACGCCGGAAGTTCGCGCAGTAACGAAGAGTGATGGCGGAAAATCAAGTAAGCTCATTTAGAGTATAAATGACGTTAGCAATTGCAATCTATCGGTAGATTAGCCAGGACAGCATACCTCCAAATACTCTATAGTGTTGATGGATGCTGATGAGACGGGCGCGTTCACAGATAACCTGGTGCACACGCACTGACGAGCACGAACTCGGTGGGAGGGTATCTGTTGATAGTGGGGGAGGGGCATGAGAGTTGTAAACATTCAAAATTTTGCCTAAGTCCACTCAATCTGCCAGATTTGCCGACTGCAGCTTTAATCCAAGAATATCTATTTTATTAATTTTATGAATGTGTGTAATATGAGAATTACGTATGAAAAGGAATAACGCAAACGCTCTAATGTGATGTGGAAACAGCGGTGACACTTTATTTTACGACCCGCAAACAACTGCGTAAGTAAACCGAAATTACGGTGTATGTTTCTGTAATTATAGTGTACTGCCGTGTAGGTATAAGGGAACAATATGTTAAGTTTGGGTAATAAAGGGGTAACAAGCAGCAAATTATTTATAATGTAATTATTTTAAAACTAACAGGTACCTATTCTGTTAATATATTCCAGGCAAAAATTGTACATCTGTTGTATATAAAAGTTATCATCACATTTCTGGCAAAATATGTACAGTGTGATTTCAAGATTATTTCTGTTCTGTTTACAGTTTCTGTTGATGTAATTTCAACATTGTGATTGTTTATTGTTAAACTTGTTTTAATAAATGGTTTTGGTTTAATTGTGCTACTGTACTTTTACAAGTACTAATTTAGAAATGTGTTGATAATGCTAATGGTGAAGCTAGGTTTGTCTGTTTCAGCATACTGGTTTAATGTTGTACTTACCCTGTAACTACACAGAACAAGGAGGTAACAAGCGCCACTTTAATTTACAGCCCGCAGGAGTTACACTTACCCTGTAAATTACACAGTTGAAACGGGTAACAAACACTACTTACTATGTAACAATACGCAACAACACTATTCGCACAGTAATTACAGAGAAAGGTACTCTTATTAAGAAAAAAAACGTTTTAATTACACAGTATATTTGCCCTGACATGTAAGTGTCATTGCAATACAATGTGATTGTCACGGATTGGTGTAGGCAGGAAGCACGAGGAGACGAGGAATAACTTCTAACAGGAATTTAATGTACAAAGCACTCAGGAGATGCAACACATACCATGTAAACGCAACACATACAATAACCGACCAGGAGTGAGGGAGAACACTGGGTTTACATACACAGGGAATGGGTCATGGCAACAAGACACAGCTGGGGCAAATTAACTAGACACAGGTGGAGGAACTGAACACAAACGAGGAGCGGGAAAACTGAGACACAGGACTAAACCAAAACACAGAGACGGGGAAAACTAAGAAACACAGGTCATACTTGTGACAGTGATAAGGTATACTAAGTACTACATGGTACGGTCTAAATTAAAATCATAGCAGAAACTAATTTTTTTGACTTAACATTAAGTAATCTAGTAAGAAAAGCCAATAAATTCAATTTTTATCATACTGTGCTTACATACATTACAGCCATATATATATATATATATATATATATATATATATACACTACCGTTCAAAAGTTTGGGGTCGGTACGATTTTAAATACTTTTAAAAGAATTCTCTTCTGCTAACCATGGCTGCGCTTATTTGATTAAAAATACAACAAAAATCAGTTATAGTATTAAATATTATTCCAGTGTAAATCAGCTGTTTTCTGTGTGAATATATAGTAAAGTGTAATTTATTCCTGTGATCAAAGCTGAATTTTCAGCATCACCAGTGTCAGTGTCTTCAGTGTCAAATGATCCTTCACAAATCAGTATAATATGAGGATTTGATGCTCAAGAAACATTCATTATTATTATCAATGTTGAAACAGTTGTTGGTCTGTCAGTTGTACAATTTTTTTTTGTTTTTTTTAGGATTCTTTGATGAATAGGAAGTTCAAATTGTTTTATTTTTTTTTATTTTAAGTTTAATTTTCAACCCACAGATGTCACAATTACCCTGTAACATTGCACAAGAACATATTTTGCCAGAAATGTGATGATAACTTTTATATACAACAGATGTACAATTTTTGCCTGGAATATATTAACAGAATAGGTACCTGTTAGTTTTAAAATAATTACATTATAAATAATTTGCTGCTTGTTACCCCTTTATTACCCAAACTTAACATATTGTTCCCTTATACCTACATGGAAGTACACTATAATTACAGAAACTTACACCGTAATTTCGGTTTACTTACGCAGTTGTTTGCGGGTCGTAAAATAAAGTGTTACCGAAACAGCTCATACATGTAATATTTCTATAAGTTTGGTAAAATTGTACGTTCCATTTGTCATTGGAAGTGGGAAAGTCCTAGTCCCCAGTAGGAACTTTTAACTGGAACGCCCCTCAAGTTGTGACTGGGAAATTTAGGGAAAGTGCAACAACCTAATCTTCAGAATCCAAAATGGCTGTTCAGCGTATCAACCGTAGTGAAACAGAAGTAATGCAATCACATTATTGACAGAATCACATAAAATAGTTTTTGAGGGGTTCCTATATTATGTTTTGTTCCTATTTGTTTAGTATGCTGATCAGCTATAAGTACTGTAGTTCTCAGTAGTTTTTAATGCATTGCTATTCAGTCACTAAAGTGTTATGGTTGGATGCATATACTGTACAGATCCAAGTGAAATCAAGGCTCGAGATGTGTCTTCATTCATATTGTTTGCTTTGTTATTTTGTTGAATCATTTACCATGTATCCACTATAGTAGTACATTCACTAATCAGCTGTGCAATTATTTATAAGATTTACTTTATCTACTTTATTATTATTTACCAGTTAGATTATTGGTCAACACGGAGATGCACAAGAACCAGTGATGTTTGTTCTGTCATCTTCTGTGTTTACTATTTGTGATACACTGTATGTGTGTTTAAATGTGAATAAAAGCCTAAATCAAATCTGTCCAGCATATAAAGTGATTGCGTATCTTCACAAGACTTGGATTAAACCAATCGATTCATACAAATTCATTTGACAGCGCCTTACGTTTCTTTTGTATCTTCTAAGTTTTGGTTACTTTCAATGGAGGGACAGAAACATTGTAATTTTCATTAAAAATATCTTGCTTTGTGTTTTGAAGATTACCAGTTATGAGTTTGGACTCATAAAAAAGTGAGTTTGATGACAGAATTTGCATTTTTGGGTGAACTTTGCCATTTACTTTGATTTGATGCTTTTGTTTTTAACCAAAAAGACATAGTAGTGAAGTGTGTAACTTTTTGATCTCAATTTTTTCTCACATCCACGCTTTCTCAAATGCAATATAAGTAAGCCATTAGTATGTAGATTTCCTCAGAAGTGTAAACAGTGTAGCTATTAAAACATTGCTTTGTTTGTTTGAGCATCCCGACTCAACAACGGTGTGTGAGTTTGGAGAAGGAATGTTTCCGAGCCAGGAAAATCAGTTAAAAAAACTTTTCACAGCCTGAAGACAAGAACGGCCCTATTTGTAACAAAAAAGTCAGTGTATTTAGATGCTTTATTTTCCTCTCCAAAGGTGTTTTCACCAGCGGCATTGACTTGAATGGCGAGTGTACAATCACCTAGACTTCACTTTCTTCTCTGGTGATTAAATCTGAATTAGAGTGTGCTGTAGAAGTAAAATTACATAAAACAAACCCCTGGAGGCAGCCGCTTCACATCCACAATCACTGGTTAACATATATTTTTCCCTAGCTGGCGATTTCATACAATTATTCGAGCTGGGAATGATGAGGGCACTGCAATCTTCTCCTCCGGAGCAATCTTCTCTCTCCTTTGGCTCTTCGTAATCCTATTCCCCTCTGACACCCAGCATCTAACCAGCCTTATTAAGACAGTCTAGAGTGAGAAGTTAAAGGGTACGCTGTGAACCTCGTCCTCGACACACGCGGACGAGCCTATGACCTGTGATCTGGCCCTTTTCCTTCTCGCCGTACATTAATTGCATTTCTACTAATTAGTGAATGCACTCATGACACTGTAAAAGATATACAATTACACTATAGTCACTGCAATATTGCATCAGCTACAGCATGATAGACTGATTTAATATTAGTGAAATACTAATAAAGCATAGTACTGCATATTACATTGCAGTAGTTCTCTGTATACACCACCATGCTATAAAAAAAATGGAAACTTATACAAAACTATCTATATGATAAAGTTCCAGTTTGCAGCTTATTCTGACAAAGATCCTGCTCTGTGTTGAGTTTTTTTCCCAGTAATTAGTTTGTCCATAAGGTGGCAACACTGCCAAGGCCCGTTGTTTCATAGTTGAAAAAGAAACTGACAACAAACTACTATGCCACCTTAGTGACTTTGTCGCTAGAGATTAGCAACTTTTCAGACCCTTTTTAAGGCCCGTACACGGTTCGGCCGTTCGTCCACACGAAAACGCACTGAAACCGAACATTTTTGAAAACCCCTGCCAGGGAAGTTGTAGTGTTGTCGTGTAGACAGTGAAACCGCGGTTTTTGCCTTGCGACGTCAGAGTGTGCGCCGTTATCAGCTGTGTTTGACGTCAGATTTGCGCTTCTGATTGGCCAACGTGGCTTTGCGGTTAAGGTTTACATCGCCGCCTGCTGGCGTGGCATGCTCTTGACCGCGCTTGATAGCGTGTTTGTGCGTTTTCATGTAGATGGAGATCGAGCATGTGTGGACGGGATTTGTTTTTTTTTAAACGCTGTAGGAAAAACTCCGGTTATAAAAATACCCGTGTCCGTGTGGACAAAGCCCCAGACAGCAAAAACGGGAGTCACTGCAGAGCTATCTTACAGTGATCTCTTCTGATTGGTAGATATTTCTCTGCAGGATCATGATGGCACAGACAGAAGTATACACAATCTTTAATCTTTAAAGGTTTCGCATCATTAGGAATCAACTTCGTGAAAGGTCCAGGTGTAAATGCCCTCCGAAACGCAATCAAGACAGACTGCAATTCGATTGCGCAAACCCCTTCAGAAGGTGCTTTCAGATGCAATCCAGACACAACTGGACAAGGGTAAATGCATTTGGTTGTTGAAGTCACGTATGTAAATTTTACTCCTCCCAAAATGGTAGAAAATAAAGGCGCAATAACATGTTATAAAGGCAATCCAGTGGACCAGCTGACCAATCAAAGGAGACTGGGCTCTTTGGAAAGGCGGGGTTTAAAGAAACATGAACTAAAACAGAGCGTTTCAGGGTTAAAAAGTATAAAAGAGCAAAGTACACGATGATACAATTTTATTTTTGAACTTTAAATCATGTAAATGTATTCTAGCTATCTAGCAGACTTGTAAATGAGCATAATATGAGCACTTCAACAAATGGGATAGCTATCTGATCAGAGAAAATGCACGAATTGGCCGAGTCTAAATGGGCCCATAATTGCATTGCACAGTAATAATAATAATGTTAATAAGTATGTTATTGTCCCTTAGTGTGGACCCCAGTGTAGTTGTCATTATTATCTTACTTGGTGTGAACTATGCTCTTGTTGGTGTGAATCTGTGCACCCTTATTTTGAAGGAGTATTTGAGCTATTCAACAGGTAGGCCTATGTATGTCTGTGGATGATAAATGGGCATGTATACACTCTAAAAATGCTGGGTTGTTTTAACCCAATTTTGGGTCAAATATGGACAAACCCAATTGTTGGATTAAAAATGCAATTTATAAATTTAACCCAACAGCTGGGTTCGTCCATATTTGACCCAAAATTGGGTTAAAACAACCCTGCATTTTTTAGAGTGTTTTTAGAGGGGGGGGAATTCTCTCTGTGGTGTTCTTGGCACCCAGATAAAAGCATCCCATCACCGCCTCTGTCTTCGCTTGGGGGAAGGCCAAGCACTACTCGTCTTATCTCTCCTATGCCACAAACTACAGGAGACCATTCTTGATTATAAAATAAGAAGAGGGGATCTGACCAACTATTGGGGGCGTTTCACACTCAACAGTTAAAGGGGATGTCTAATGCTATTTCATGCATTCTGAGTTATTTACACTGTAAAAGAGTTGGATTCTCACGCTAAACATGGCCAAAAATGAGTTGGACGTATGACAGAGTATTTCTGTGCCAAATACACTCCTTCAGGATTCGTGTAAGTTGTGGAAAGTTTTTTTTCCGAGTATGGCCCTTGTTATGAACCCATTATGGGTTATATCTGTGGGTTGTTTTTCCTTTGTTTGGCTTGCAGGATGGAGTTAGGGTGAGTGACGTCATTGATGACTGAGGAGCTTCACCTGTGTTGGAACTGATTAAATTAAAGCAGTTCGCTTCAGCTGTGACGGGACGCGCTCTCCCATCCTCGTGCCGTTTGCGTACCTGATTCAGTTGTTTGTTTCCTTTTCGTTTCGTCTTTTTCCTATTTAATCATTCTTACTTTAATAAATGTTATTCCTTTTGAGCATTATCCAACATGTTGTCTCGTTCTTTGAGAGCATGATGTCATGCTTCCCAAAGATTAAGGGAACAGTGGATGCAGTTAGTTTATCCGGGGCATCAACGGAGTTGTGCAATTGTGTTTGTTTGTTCCCGGCATTTCGGTGGCGAATTTTTTATAAACCAGGCCCAGTTCGACGCTGGATTTGCAGATCGTTTAAAACTGAAAGATGGAGCGGTTCCAGCGATAAAATATCTCGATCATGAGTCGGAATTGCAGGCGCTAAGTAACATCAAATATCTGTGTTTTGTTGGCAATCGGCGCGTAAGTGTATATAATGCAAACAACATTAATGTATAGTGAATCAAACGATGCGATGATGTATTGTGTGTGACTCTTTAGCTCCGCCCATGCCACGCCTCCAGGAGCTCGGAAAGAATTGGTACAGTGTATCTGTCTTTTATAAATCTGATAAAACTAAAGACACTTTGGCGATATGAAGGATGCTATACTACACTCACCTAAAGGATTATTAGGAACACCATACTAATACTGTGTTTGACCCCCTTTCGCCTTCAGAACTGCCTTAATTCTATGTGGCATTGATTCAACAAGGTGCTGAAAGCATTCTTTAGAAATGTTGGCCCATATTGATAGGATAGCATCTTGCAGTTGATGGAGATTTGTGGGATGCACATCCAGGGCAAGAAGCTCCCGTTCCACCACATCCCAAAGATGCTCTATTGGGTTGAGATCTGGGGACTGTGGGGGCCATTTTAGTACAGTGAACTCATTGGCATGTTCAAGAAACCAATTTGAAATGATTCGAGCTTTGTGACATGGTGCATGATCCTGCTGGAAGTAGCCATCGGGTACATGGAGGCCATAAAGGGATGGACATGGTCAGAAACAATGCTCAGGTAGGCCGTGGTATTTAAACGATGCCCAATTGGCACTAAGGGGCCAAAAGTGTGCCAAGAAAACATCCCCCACACCATTACACCACCACCACCAGCCTGCACAGTGGTAACAAGGCATGATGGATCCATGTTCTCAGTCTGTTTACGCCAAATTCTGACTCTACCATCTGAATGTCTCAACAGAAATCGAGACTCATCAGACCAGGCAACATTTTTCCAGTCTTCAACTGTCCAATTTTGGTGAGCTCTTGCAATTGTAGCCTCTTTTTCCTATTTGTAGTGGAGATGAGTGGTACCTGGTGGGGTCTTCTGCTGTTGTAGCCCATCCGCCTCAAGGTTGTGCGTGTTGTGGCTTCACAAATGCTTTGCTGCATACCTCGGTTGTAACGAGTGGTTATTTCAGTCAAAGTTGCTCTTCTATCAGCTTGAAGCAGTCGGCCCATTCTCCTCTGACCTCTAGCATCAACAAGGCATTTTCGCCCACAGGACTGCCGCATACTGGATGTTTTTCCCTTTTCACACCATTCTTTGTAAACCCTAGAAATAGTTGTGCGTGAAAATCCCAGTAACTGAGCAGATTGTGAAATACTCAGACCGGCCCGTCTGGCACCAACAACCATGCCACGCTCAAAATGGCTTAAATCACCTTTCTTTCCCATTCTGACATTCAGTTTGGAGTTCAGGAAATTGTCTTGACCAGGACCACACCCCTAAATGCGTTGAAGCAACTGCCATTTGATTGGTTGATTAGATAATTGCATTAATTAGAAATTGAACAGGTGTTCCTAATAATCCTTTAGGTGAGTGTATATAGGTATTCAAGATTAACATAAGATTGTGTGTTAATAACCCTGGGTAAAAAGCAGTGCTAACCCTTGTAAATTACTAGTGTAAAACCTTCCTTTACCCGGGTTAAAAGCAAGTTAAAAGACTGACATTAAGAGAGGTATAAAGCTGCTTTTCTTGCCTTTAGATTCCTCCAGAAGTAAACTACGGATCTTGACTCTTTTGACTCTCGACTCTTTGGCCCTTGCACGACATCTCGCTCTATTTGAGAACATTTATGCTGCCCTACGTGGTGCCCCGTCTGGACATGGTGCTGCCCTGTTGGATGTGTGCTCCTGGGAAAGTGCCCAATTGTCCATATGGTTTATCCGGCCTCGTCGTCTGGACAATAATATTGCAATATGTTGACAATGGCAGTCACATATACTGTTTATAGTATGTTTCTGGTCAACTCAAGGAAACAAGAACTGTTCACCGTATGAGTTGTTGATCTTTAGGACACTGTTTGCAGGGGTTGTCAGTTATCCCATCGACATGAACAGCACTGGCAGAAACTCATCGTCACACCTATCAGCGTCATTCTGACTCTCGGCAACGAACGAGTCAGAGACAGAAGCTGCAAGTAAGCTTGTTTTTCACTTCAAATCTGATGCTTGTTTCTTTTGTGCTCTCAAGGTGTGAATGAAAAGTGGTGCTGTCCACTCCTCAGCTGTCCAGCAAGCATTCACGGAAAACAGCTATTCACCTGTCAGCATGCTTTCACATCAAAGCCCTGCTTTTACTTTTCTGCCTCTGCCTTCTGCCATTATAAATAGACATGATGTATGCTTTTAGCCCTGTGGATTTTTAGAAAATAAACTTTTAAAACAAAAACAGTCCAACAGGAAAATTCTGCCATTTACTGAATTTCCTACTGAATTGTTATGCACAATTTCACCACATATCAAATTTTCATTCATTCTGTGGTGATATTAGCTGTGAATGAAATAACAGTTTGCATTTATGGCACAGAATGGCTGCCTGTTTTGCTTTGCTATAGCAACCATTGGTAACACTTTACTTGAAGGGGTGTGCATAAGACTGACATGACACCTTCATAACCATGACATGACATATGTCATGAATATGAAGTAGGGTTTATGCATGTTTATGACCACTGTCATTAAGTGTCATTCGCTCAGTAATGACATTTTGAATGCAAATATGACATTGTTTAAGATGTCTTTGTTATGACACCTTGACATAAACCATAACATCATAACCTGTCAGTGTCTTTGTCATGACAACTTGACATTAAATTAAATTAAACTGTCATGTGGTTGGTTTTGACACTGGCTGTCATGAGGCCATTATAACTGTGTCATGAATATTTTTCGTGACCTCAACTACAGTGGTACACATTGAATTTGTCATTAAACAGTTATAATGCCTCATGACAGCCAATGTCAACACCAACCACCTGACAGTTTAATGTAATGTTAACCAATAAAGCTAAGTGGTTTCTTAAGTTTGATAATTAATCTGCTATGTCATGTTTATGACAGGTTGTGTTGTCTTAGTAATGTCAAGTTGTCATGACAAAGACACTGACAGGTTATGATGTATTTGTTTATGTCAAGGTGTCATAACAAAGACATCTCAAACAATGTCATATTTGCATTAAAAATGTCATAACTGAGCGAATGACACTTAATGACAGTTGTCATAAACATGCATAAAACTTCCTTCATATTCATAACATGTGTCATGTCATGATTATGAAGGTGTCATGTCAGTCTTATGCACACCCCTTCAAGTAAAGTGTTACCCCACTTTTTTCTGTTTACTTTTGTCACAATCAGCTGTACTGTATATAAACACACGAACATGAAGATGACGATTCCACAAGTGTTTAATTCAAACACAGCGTAGTAGTGATGGGAAGTTCGGATCATTTTACATCAAAATGAATTAATCTTTATTCGAGTCATTTCGTTCATTTAAGTGGCTTTAAATATAGTACTTTTAACAGCCAAATTCCCCAAACACATCCACCTACGCAATCTTGATCATATTCTGAATTAAGAAATCATTATTATGCAGCCAAAGATAATTTACAGGTAACATAAATGATTACTTAACCTTCCGAGTCTTTCACGGACATGTGTCACGTGACAGACGCAATGAACGTATCGTTTATGAATGACCCATCACTAGACGAGTGTGAGCCGGTTGAACTGAGAACACAGGAACTTAAATACACAGGCAAATGAGGTGATTAACAACGACACACCTGAACGTGATAGTAAATCAAATAAGTAACCATAGTCCCTCACAAAAGCAGGGAAATGGCACAACGTCTCCCTGGGGACGAGCGGAGGCGGCGGAGCCGATGGAGGAGGAGTCCTCAGCGCATACAGAGAGCCGGAAGAGCAGAGTGACTCTAAAAGGTCTCTGAGTCCGCGACTGAGCCACAGCGTTGACCGCCCGAGATGAATGCAGAGTAAAAGGAGTGAAAAAGTGAGGGAGGGTGCAGCCAAACGGAGCCGAAGGGGTGGAGGGCCTGGAGAGCAGCGGACGGCCCGCAAGTCTGTGTTCGACCCAGGTCAGTGGTGGAATGTAACTAAGTACAAATACTTCGTTACTCTACTTAAGTAAATTTTTCACGTATCTGTACTTTACTTAAGTAGAATAAATAGTGCATACTTTTTACTTTTACTTCGTTACATTTCGCAGCAATTATTATACTTTCTACTCCACTGCATTTCTACAACGTTCTGTTACATTTTCGTTAAATTTTCTGATCAGTTTTCCCTGCCAAAACGTCATCCTGACCGTCCGTTCATCGCACGTTTCTGTCTCACCAGTGAAGTTTGGTTGCCATAGATATAATAACCCGGTCACACTAAATGCGTCTCTATAGCACGCAGTGTGTTTATCGTGAAATTTATACGCGAAAATTAGTTTTTACATGCATAGGAAACGCATTGGTAGGTTTAGTAGTGATGTGGGGAGCGTGTGTATTATACGTCTGGTTAGGATTAGTATGGCAAGCCAAGAGGTTCAGAATTACGCCATAAATGAATCGCGTTTACAGCAAACGCCGTCATATACGGCGTTTTAACATAATATGTGTTTATATATATATATATATATCGTATATAGTAAGGGTATATAGTAAGCTTGATGTCTAGGCTATATTACCTAATTGCATGCTTGTTCAGAAATGGTGACAAAAGTATTAGGTTGAATGAGTTAGAATTAACTGTTTTATTAATCATTAGAATATAGACATTAAGAGAATAAATTGTTATGCAAGTACTTTTACTTTTAATACTTAAAGTACATTTAAAATCAGGTACTTTTTACTTTTTACTTAAGTAGGGTTGTCATTGTGGTACTTCTACTTTTACTAAAGTAAAAGTACAAATAACCAGAGACATATTTACTTAAGTACTGAGATTCAGTACTTCCTCCACCACTGACCCAGGTGGAGCCGATGGTCCGAGGAAGCCGGCTGGTGCTGAGAGTCTGATGGAGTGAGGAGGAGGAGTTGAGGGAGGAAGGAGTGGAGGCGGAGGCGGAGCCAAGGGATCCCTATGCCCAGAAGAAGATGTCTCACAGAGGAGGTGTTGCTGCGTCACTGAGAGGGGGCTGATGGGAGACAGTGAAGACTGGGTGGCCGCAGGGGCTGGGGACTGGGGTGGAGGCTGAGGAGAAACATGAGGAATCCTGGACAGATGTGTGGAGAGAAGGTGGGAGAGGGAGGATAAGCCAAAACATAGTAGCCAGGATCAGGTGGAGTTAAAGGGGGTAGGGTATCTGTGGCGACGAGGCCGGTGGCGTGAGGGGTAATGACCTGTGAGACGCACCGGTCTCGCATCTCTCACGGAGGAGCGGAAGCATAAAGGAGGAGCGACGACAGTGAAGATGGAGAGAGGAACAGGCCTGATTTCATGTTGTGTTTTGTTTCTGTGGCCAGCAGTCGTCCATGAGGGGCTGCTGGCTTTACTTTTATTTTGGATTTGTTTATTTTATTATTAAAGTGTTGAATGTTCGCCAGTTCCCGCCTCCTTCTTCCCATTACATCTGAACCCCGTTACAGTATCCAAAATCAAAATAATTGTTCATGGTGGTAGACATAAACTCACTCTCAACATCAGTGTATCTGTGCAACATCACACGAGCAATCCCAGTATGATGCCCAGTTAATATTGTGTAACTTATGAGTTACTTCATCAGAAAAATACAAGGTTTCTTTTTGGTGTATATGAGTAGGGTTATATTTTGGGTCAGTGAGTAGTATTTTTAACTAGGAGGCTGAGGAGAAACATGAGGAATCCTGTACGGATGTGTGGAGAGAAGGAGGATAAGCGAGTCCAAAACTTAGTAGCCAGGATCAGGTGGAGTTAAAGGGGGTATAGGGTATCCTCTTCTGCAAAATCAAAATCATTGTTCATGGTGGTAGTCAGAAACTCACTCTCAGTGGTGGGAGTGTGGGCGGGGCTTAATTCTGCACACCGAGCCCGAAATTTACATATGCGTTTTTTCGTATTCGTCATGTTATGATGATAGCAGAAGAACCCAAGCGCAGACGGTATGCAAACACACAACGTTTATTATAACAGAAAACAGAGAAAACAAAACCCACGAGGGGGCAAAACAGTACAAGATAAAGTAAACGACTGACCACACTAGACTAAGACTTTGACATAAAACTAAACAGGAACAAGACAGGCTTTTACAAGATCGCAACTTTTAGACAAAACAAGGTACTCACTGGGTATAGACATGGCACGTAAGGCAATGAACCGGCACAGGACAGCAAACACAAGGAGATTAAAAAGGGAGACACTAATGACAAAGACAGGTGAAGCTGACTAGACAAGGACAGGTGAAACTGACTAGACAATGATGACGAGACGAGGATAACAAGGGGGCGGGGTAACGTAACGAGACAACACAAACACATGGCTCAAAACACAAGACCATGTGCTTGCACACAAAACACGATTCTGTCATGATCCTGCCTCAAGACTAGAAAATCAAGGACACGAGGGCAGAATCATGACACGTCATCCTAAAAATTCGTCACGCACAGACACCTTGCACACTGAGTCCGAAGCGCATAAAAATTGCTGTAGTTATGCAGCTGTTTGCCAGTAACTTTACTGTAGATTTAAATTGATGTATATTTACTGGCAACAGTTTGTTCAAAGTTAAATGAACATTAAACATTAACAAGTCATTGTCTTTACAGAATAAAATGATAAAATAACAATCTAATGCAAAGCATTCTGGGAACCAGAAATCTTCTTCAACCTTTTTCTGTTTTTTTTCCTTCAGATTTTGGTTCCCAGAATGCTTTTTCATGAGGCTGTTATTTTAGTTTTATTCTGTAAAGATAAAGACTTGTTAATGTTTAATGTTCATTTAACTTTGAACAAACTGTTGCCAGTAAATAACATAAATTTAAAACTACAGTAAGTTACTGGCAAGCAGCTGCCAGTAATACTGTAATTTCTACAGATTTTTTTTACAGTGTATCAATTAATCGAGCCCGTTCTCATCCCAAGGCGTCATTAACTGACGCTTTTGACATTTCGTCTAAATCCAACGCACACGGCACCCTTTAGCGTCAATATGAGACGCAGATAGATATGGGCCAGAAGGCGCCTCCTAGTGGTCTAACCCTAACCCTACCCCAGACCTAAACCTACCCATTGACGCTAAAGGGTGCCATGTGCTTTGGATTTAGACGAAATGTCAAAAGCGTCAGTTTATGACGCCTTGGGATGAGAATGCGTTGATTAATCCGTTGCAAAAACAAAAGCACAAACGCAAAACAATACAAAATGGGGTCTTCAAGCAGTGAGGATGATTTTGTTGTCCTCCCTCTTCCTAAAAAGAGAAAGAAAGAGGAAATATTGGAGAGTTCGCGGCGGGATTATCCCGAGAGCCACATATTAAAAAGAAGACCACCAATTTCTGTGAACCAATTGATCCTGAACAGTTCTGGATTTTGGCGTTTGCTTGTACGGTGGCTCTGAATAGTCAAAACACCTCTCAGTTGAACTGAGAACACAGGAACCATAGTGTATCTACTCTACCTATTCAACTGAATGATTAATTTGAGTGTCTGATTTTGTATACGTTTACCAACAAAACCAGCACGGTAACAGTACAACTATTACCAAATGCGAGCAGATAGAGAGAGAGAGGGAGAGAGAGAGAGAGAGAGAGAGAGAGAGAGAGAGAGAGAGAGAGAGAGAGAGAGAGAGAGAGAGAGAGAGTGTGCTGGACACAATAATGAAAAGCTTACAAAAGACTGAACTCACACAATTTTCCCCTGTCTAAAAAGCAGCAAGCCTAACTCCATTCTCATAGACACAGCACATTTATAATCTTGTGGGAATGCCACAAAATTCACAAATATCACAGAGCTTGTTTGTCTCGTGCAATGGTTCCTCGGTAACATTTAGGAGGCACATTCCAGTAAGAGTGACAGGAGGTCTGAGAGCATGGGCCGATCCAGCTTTTGCGGTAATCCACCTCCATCTTTGTTTGGGATAATAGGGGCGACCAGGGGCTCATTAAAGTCTACAGACTGCAGTGTATAAACGGCTGAAAGACCTTATTAGCGCTTCTCTAATTCAAAAAGCAGCTGAGGGATCTTAATAGGGATGTCACCATAAATAATTGGTGCGAACACGAGACGTTCAAAACTAGAAATGAGTCTCGCACCACACAGGATCAGAGATAAGCTGCTTGTTGATATTTTCTCTGTTTTCTCAATAGATGGTAGAAATGTGGAAAAAAAGAAAGAGTCACACAAGTTAGCTTGTAGGCCTACTATACACTACACTTTTAAATTATAATTTTTTTTAAAACAATGATGTATAATTTACAATGGTAAATATGAAATATATTTCTGTAAGTTTCAAGACACCCATATTCTGGCAGTTACAACCAGTAAATGTGTTTGTGTAATGTGTCTAGTTTAGTTTACTAGAGTAAGCAGGTTCACCTGCACTTAAAATGTTATAAAATAAAAGTAGATATCCTTTATATAAGGGTTTTATGATTATACAACCAAAAATCATGTGGTGTTAATGTTTTTGAAAGAAGTCACTTATGCTCACCAGGCTACATTTCTTTAATAATAATAATACAAATAAAATATATATTTTTTTTTTAAATGTAAAAACAAACAAACAGTAAAATGGTGAAATATTATTACAATTTAAAATATGTTTCTTATTGTAATATAATATAATATAATATTTGAAATGTATTTTATGATGATAGAGTTTAATAAATCTATATTTTGATGTTAATCATGATTCAAATGTTTCGGGTTAAGTAAGATTTACAACAAACAAACAAACAAACAAACAATTTTTTAAAATTAATTAAATTAAATGAATACTCTCATTAAATTGATCAAAAGTGACAATAAATACATTTATAACGTTAAAAAAACATTGCACATTGTTATATAATGTATAATGCCAAACATATTTAAGCAGCACAACTGTTTTCAAGATTGATAATAATCAATTCAGCTTTGATCACAGAAATAAATTACATTTTACTATATTCAAATAGAAAACAGTTCTTTTAAAATGTAATAACATATATATATATATTTTCTTTTAAATAAATGCAGCCTGATGATATATATATATATATATATATATTCTATACTATAGATGCACTTTCTATACATATGTGTACAATTATTACAGCCTTTTGGTGGCTTATTTATGGATTTGTGTTCTATGTGTCTTATTGTTTGTTGCACCGGCGGTGTGTTTCATTAGACGTGTATTTCTTCCTGTGGCAGATTAGGTGAATAATTAATTTCCTCTCCGATATGGTAGACTGGTTGTAATTAAAGAGAGAGGAGAAAAGCAATGAGACGCCTTGCTTCTATCACTTCCTCTCTCTCTCTCTCACACACACACACACACACACACACACACACACACACACAGAAAGCTGAGACTGGTGTGTCCTTTAGAAGACCCCTGGATCTGTCACGGCTCCTCCACATGCGCTTCTCTCTCCATCTCATTACTTGGACTGTTCCTCTGATCACGTTCTCTGGGACACTAGCCCTGGTCAAGCTCTCTCTCCAGACGTGAGTCGGGGACAACATGCTTTGTGCTTGTCTTGTGCTGGAATGTGACAAAGAAAGTGTTTTTCCTTTTCTTTCTTGGACACAGACCAGCATCGCATATGTGGTTCAAATAAACAATACGCAAGCCAGAAAACAAACTGATGGATGAATAAACAAGCGAACAAGCTGATACTGTGCAACCACACTGAGATACATTAAGATGAGCCAATTATTATATAATGGTAGGTTGGGGCAAGTTGTCACATGTGTTTTATATGTTGTTATTTAATACAATATATATTTTTATGTTATCTTTTATATTTTTTGGTTTCATTATTTGCATCTCATAATGGTTTTACCTTAAAAGCATAACATTAGCCGTGTGTGTGTGTGTGGTCCTGATACACCTTACATTATGGGGACAAAATGTCCCCACAAGGATGGCAATATCTGAAATACTTCTCCTTGTGGGGAGATTTTTAGGTCCCCGTGAGGAAAATAATAAGTGATGTTTATTGAAAATGTAAAAATCCAGAAAGTTTTCTGTGGTTTAGTGTAAGAGGAGAGAATATACAGTTCAAAATCATTAGTCCCTATAAAACATGAAAACACAACGTGTGTGTGTGTTCAATATTTTTCAATAGACTTTTTGTAACATTTTCGTAGATTAATGGAAAAGACTGTCAAAAAAGCATTTACTGGTTAAAGTGAGCTTTTAAGGTGAAATATTAATATGACATCAATATAACAATATATTAATGCATTCGTACATTAATTTTTGATGTCTGTAAACATTAAAATGTTTAGTAATTAGAATGAGCGTATGAAAATGTAATAAGAAAATATGTAGCCTATATTTAAACATACTGTATAGTATTGTTTTTTATAAATGTGTTTTTATGTGGTTTAACGCGATCTTTATTATCACCGTGTCATCTTGAATAATTATTATTTTGAATCAGTTAGAATTTATAAAACATACAGTCACCAAAATGCCATCCCGTAACGATGGTAATATCCCTAAAATTGCTTTTACAAAAAAAAAAAAAGAATATATAGCCTACAAAATAATGTATTTTCTGTCTGTCTCCTGTCACATACGGCACGCGATTATAGTGAAATGACAGCTGGAAGCATATCGTCTGCATCCAGTGCTGCCTTGCTTTATCAATGTTTTAAAGGATATATTCCCATCATATATCGATTAAAAACATGTATTTACAGCTGTAGCGCAGTGTGTCTTTAAGCGGGACTGTGTTCGTCCGACAGGAGGCGTGTCTCCTCCACAGAGCCCGAGCATCTGAACACACACACACACACTTCATCAGCCTCAGCTGCTCTCAACACCCGAGGTAAGACACACTTCACGAGCATCACATATCCGCGATGCCTTTAAACTCATATCTGATGTAAAAGACTGAGGTTTGGCTGATTCACGTCTTTTTAGCCTCACATGATGACTAAGGTAACAATTGAACTCTTTATGTCCTTGACAAAAGAAAAAAGTCTGTGTTTGTGGAGTTATTATAGGCTACCTTGTTATTTCTTCTCGCACTCACCTTAATTGCGAAGAGGGTTTTGATGACTTGTAAGTTTAAAGCATGTTGAGACCCCGGGTACGAGTCCGACTGCGCGATCCTAGTTTAAAATAAATGCACCGCCCCTCACACACACACACACACTGTTGTGAGGTTGAAGGAAGCACCAAGTCATTAAATATGACAGGAAATAGTGTGTCTCTGCTGTTGATGAGTTTAAGCATCACATGAATTACTTTTGTTGGAGTTATCACTTACGCAGACATTTCATTTCAGACTCAAAAGATACACTTATGATCTTCTGAATATTTGAGCAGATACACACATAAGTGAAAAAAATCCCAAACCAAACCTAAAGTCGATGCATTGCAAACATGATGCTTGTATGTGGCGTCAGAGTGATTCGTTTGCGAATCATCAATATCTGGTGTGAAATGACACGCATTTATCAAGATAATCCACATTTTGTCATATTAAACATATGTTAGAATTCCTGCAGAAAAATAAAATCACAAGATACACCTCTTAAATATCACGATATCTTTATTATCAGTCAAACTAATTCAGCCTGTGTGCAATACTTGGGCATTTCTTGGAGGAAACAAAATCGCAATAGTCCATCTGAAACCATAGAAGAGTGTGTGTTCATGCAGCTGATTCCGTGAAGCGAGGTGAATGAAATACAGTAGTGTGTTGAGGAGAGTGTGTCGCTGTCCGTGGTGCTGAAACACACCAGCTCTCACGAGCTCAGGCTCTTCTAGTGCACATCTACACGCCTATCCTGTAAGTAGGAGCACTATTGAGGTCTTTTTAATTTAAGCTGAAGGGTTCGTCCTCATTACAGGCCCTTTCTTTGTTTTAAAGGCCGCAAGAGTTCAAAGAACACCATATAGCCAGCAGCTGTCTTCGAGAGAGAACTTATTTATAATATTAGTCTCAAAATACACACACACACACACACACACACACACACACACACACAAACATATATATATATATATATGTGTGTGTGTGTGTGTGAACGAAATAAGAACTTTTGCACACACACACACGCTCACTCTCTCTCTCTCTTACTCTCTCTCTCTCTCTCTCTCTCTCTCTCTCTCTCTCTCTCTCTCTCTCTCTCTCTCACACACACACACACACACACACACGCGCGCGCGCGTATGCATTTACAATGTAATACAATAATAGACTACAGTTTAAAGTAGAGTAGTTTTGGTTATATAAATTAATATCAAAATAAAATTATAATCACGATGGTTAATTTAGGTAGGCTATCTCCTTCTCAGTATAGGCATTACTCTAATCGTTTGGCCGTGAGTATGCCAAGTTATCGTATTGTAACACCAGTAATACTTGTCATAATGAGTTTTTCCCCCGAAAACTATTAACCTGTTATTTTTATTTTTTTGCATGCATGCAAAGTAATCACAGTTTAATCGCAGAAATAAAAAAATAATGATTTTGAAAAAACAAGAAGAGATATTCACATATACGAAAGCACGTGCGATGTAAGGTTCATTTATTTCAATTATTTCTCTAATTCTGAAACTATGTGAAAACACACTATGATTGAGAAGCACGAGAGAGTAGAAAGCTTAAGCACAAACTGTGTGTTTTATCGCGTCATCTGAACACGCTAGACCCCCGAACAGAGCTGTCGGAGCGAGCCACGCGCGTGGAGTGGGATCTGGTGTTGTGAGTGGTCGTGGTCAGCGTTGCGCGCGCGTTGCTCTCGGCTCGACGTCAGTGTGTGTGTGAGTGCAGCAGTGCAGTAGAAGGCATTACACGCGCTGATCGCGCTCGGCGCTCCCGCTTCTGCCTCGCGCGCGTCAAGCGATCCGCTAACCCAGCTCTCATCACTCACTCCCGTGTTGCTCCGCTCTTCCAGGGCACCCGTACATGGATTTGTCCCGGATTCCCCCTCTCTAACATGGACGCCCGGTCGGAAGGTTGCTCGTTTGCGCAGTGAGACGGACATGCGGAGCATCGCTGATGGAGTGTGTTCTTCAGTCTCAGTGACCATGCCGTGATCACACCGCTGACAACACAACACAAACCAGTGGGATTCTTACGCTCCGTCCAGGGGAATGACATGCAGTTCATGAAGATGTGCTCTCCTCTGGTAACTCATCACAGATGGCTTGGGCTGTTGCTGCTCTTACTGTGTGTGGGATATTCTCACGGGATGCCACATGTGTTAAGATTCGGTAAGAGCCTTTTAAAACACATCATCACAGTTATCACGGATGCCCTTTTCATTGAAGCTCTCGGTGTTGTTCAAATCCTCTAAAGCTTGAATGTCAAATGCAAGATGCTCGTCTCCCTAAAAGAGTTCAAAGTCGTGCTTGTTTTTTTTGCAGGGAACGCTACTTTTTCAAACAGAACTTTTTGAGCCTCCATCACACATGCAAAAGTTGCCTAGAGGCTGTGACGAACGGGAACCCCCTGTTTCATATCATATCTTATGCATAAGTTGCACATTGTCTTGTTTCATATTGTCGTTTCTGAATGTTTTATGAGGAGAAAAACCTTGGCTGTGAGGCATTGCAATGACGCATTTTGTTTTGTTCTTGCCTAAGGTTATAAGCACTGCTCTATTCTATTCTATTCTATTCTATTCTATTTTATTCTATTCTATTCTACTCTATTCTATTCTATGCTATACTTGAGTTCAGTTCTAGAAGTCACACGTTGATCATTTGATACAGTGTCTATTCGAGTTTTGGATCGTCACCATCATGATCTCTACGGTTTATAATGGTTCTAATTCCTAGTTTTAACATCACAGGAAAAGTAAGAGATGATTTAGTGTAGGCTTTCACTGCATAGATGTTCTCCTGCATGTTGCTATTAGCAACCGCTTAACGAATGCTTTGAGGAAGGCCATCCAAGCTCAGCATCACCTCCCAGAACTGAGTCACAAGCGCTTTCCTAATAGAGTTGAAGGATTAATGTTTGCTTCAGTCCACAATGAAAGAGGAAAAGTGTAAAAATGGCTGTTGCTGTCTGGGATGAGGCCTGTCTGATGTGCTCTCAATCAATACTATATCAAATAATGTCAAATGCCCCTCAGGGATCTCCGTGGCACAGCCCAGGGCTTCCTTTAATTATGTGATGTAATAAGCTGTTTTCCTCTCACTCCAGGACATCAGCAGCCAAATTTAGCCTTCAAGTCCTGTTTTCATAACTGATTTCCGCAGATGCTGTCTTAAACTGGAACTAATGTAACATAATGGAGAGATTTTCCAAATTTAGTTTATCATTACTGTGCATGGTTTGCAATTAGCAGAATGGGTGAGTTGGCCACAAGGGAATTATTTGAAGCCTGCAAACAAACGTTCACAGCTTTTTGCGCATTAATTGTTGAGAATGCGTGGTTTTTCCTCATGCACGTGTGTAAGAAAGCAGTGTGTGTTTAGCCTATACTCTGTCTGTGGTGCTTTAGAGTTGTTGCAAACGCATATTCAAACTGCAAAAGGATTTATAAATATTGTAAATCTTCCACTTTTTTTCCCCATTAACCAGACATTTAATCATCATGGTTTTCTTAAAAACAGCAACCGCGATGTCAAGTGGCAGAGATGCACAGATATGTTACGCTTATTATTCTTCATGCTGGCTTTGTTTCTCTCGATACTCTGATATTCACTGCTGAGCACTTGGCTGTTGAGGGAGGGACATAATCGTGCGGCAGATTGCATTTCCCGTAGTTCCAGTAGCATATATTCTTATGTGTGTAAGTGGCATAGGCTTGTGTAACTGCGTTATAATATCATATTCATTAGGTCTGAAACCGCAGCTTCTTGTTGAATCAGATGAAGGGAAAACTAAAGGAGTGCTACTGTCTTTTGCATGTGTCATCACATTGTCCTGCATTAGAAAGCATCTGTCTGTGACAACATCTGGCTCTCAGCCACCGTCCCACTGTCCTCTGTGCCTTCTGCTGCCCTTCTCACACACACACACACACACACACACACACACACACACAAACACACACACACACACACACACACACACACACACACACACACACACACACACACACACACACACACACACACACACACACACACACACACACACACACACTCTTCACCATGTGGATACATGTAGGCATTTAAATGTGTTGCATTTTAGTTGAACTATATCATTTCTAAGGAGAATACTCCGGTATGCATTTTAAAGCATTTTCTGAAATTCAATCAAAAAGATTATTTATTTCATTTGAATGTAGGAAGGCTAATTAGCTCGTAATGTCCTGACTGATATCAGTTTTTCTTTAATTTGGAAACATTGCATATTTGCCTTTGCAATAGCAGAAACAACTCCTGCCATCAGTGAACAAATGCAAAGTTACAAAATAATGTTACGTTTAGAGTAAGTTAGAAGTGAGTAATACTTTTTTTAAATACATTTTTTGGATCAATTTTAAAAAATAAGAACATACATTCTCATTTATTTTTGATCCTGTTGTTTTTGTGCAAAATATAAATAAATTGTATTAGCTTTCTGCATCTGGAAAATAAAATTAAACTTGACAGCTTTTCATGCAGGCAATTGGATAATGCTAAAGAGTAGCCAAATAATTATTTAGTAATCACATCATTTCTATTTTATTTGGTAGCACTTTATTTTAAAGTGTCTGTGTAATTGTACATTTAAGTATTGGAAAATAATAATGAACTACATGTACTTATGGTTAGAATTAGAATTGGTTTAGTTGCATGTAATTCATGTAAGGTTCACTACCTTAGTTAACATGAACTAAGAATGAACAATACTTATTAATCTTAGTTAATATGAATTTCAACATTTACTAATACGTTATTAAAATCAAAGGTTGTATGTGTCAACATTAGTTAATGCACTGTGAACTAACATGAGCAAACAATGAACAGCTGTATTGTTATTAACTAAAATTAACAAAGATTAATAAATACTGTAACAAATGTATTGCTCATTGTTAGTTCATGTTAGTAAATGCATGAACTAATGTTAACTAATGAACCTTATTGTAAAGTGTTACCCATGTAATTATGCACATTTTATAGTAATTACTATAGTAACTACGTGTAACATGTCAAATAAAGTGTTACCCTTTTTGACTTCAGAATTTGTGTCCTGTTGGATTTAGAGGACTATATACACTGAAATAAGTGGCTTCTTTGAGAAGAAAGAGACAGAGAGCTGCACTGCCTGGTTATAACACAACATAAACTAAATCAAAATTAAAAGCTGTCTGGTCAAAGACAATACAATACACACTGTTAATGAGCTCAGCCAGGCTATCACAACACACACGTCTTTCTCCCTACTGTGTGAGGAGTGCAAGGCCAACAAAAGGTGTTTAATCTATAAATGTCTTCATGCATTTACTGCATGCAAAATATTTAAAAAAATGAGTCAAAATCTGCTAAGGGATAATTAAATGTAACAAATCGTGTAAAAATGTATCATCTTTTATTGGAAAATTAAACAACATTTTATTAAACTTTGATAATTGCCTTTAAACAACTGAGAAAATCAAATATATTTTACAAAAAACACCTGTCAAGTATATAACACATAATAATATATATACATCTGAGAGTCAAATCGGACGTCGTGTAAAGATCACTTATTTAACATCTTCTGCCAAAATGATGACACAAAGATCAGTCAAGAATAGAAAATTATCGCAAATATTCAAATCAGGAGTCCATGGATAATAATAAGTCCATGCATAATAAAAAATGTCAGTAGAAACCAACACATTAAAGATGTTCACTAACAAGTTTTTCAGCTGGACTGGCATTTATTCTCTTCCGCTGCAGTGTGAAGTGAAGTTCCCTGATCTTTTTGATTCGAGTGAGTGAAGGACAGATTCATCTCCACATGCGTGATGTATTATGCATGTTATCGTCTCTGACACACAGCATGTCGAAGGCTGCCGTTTTCTCCCTCTTCTCGGAAAGCGATGAACCTGGACCTCTGCTTCTCCCAAATACTTCTGTGTATTGTGAAAGTAATAATTATTTATTTCTTAGCCGGCAAGTACACAGTGAAGGGAGTGATGGCCATGAGTGAGTTATGTTGATGTTTTCAGTTTTACTATCCCAACCGACAGCCAGCCTACGTTTTTGACAGACGTGAGAAAATGTGTTTGATTTTTGGGTAATTATATATATATAAAAAAAAATTTAAGCGCACTGGAGATGTTCTAAATGATTTTTGCATAGTTCATCATACTTATGTTAAGGAACGAGGATTATTTCGTGGCTTCAGAGACTTGAAAAATGTTACAATCAGCAAATTTGTTTTCATTTTTGAAAATCAAGTTCATTTTTGTTTCACCAGGAAATGAGTTATGATACACAAAGCTGTTTTTATTGTCTCTTATAACAAAAATGACGCATTTAAATGTAATAAGAATGCATATTTTTTTTGTTTTTGTTGTTGTTCCATTATTACCTCATTATCACCTTCATCTTCAGTTGAACCTCATGATCAAAACAAAAACTTGCATCCTTATCAAGAACTATGCTATAGGTTTTTTTTAGTTTTTATTTGAACAATTATTTCAAATAAGTTATGTCATTGCTGACGTTCTTAAAGGTAGTTCCACTAAAAATATTTACATTTTCGCAGGACAAAAACGCTTTCTCAGTGTGGACAGAAGGACAGAACGTGGAGGGAAAGATGTGTGTTTAAATGTGTTATAAGTAGCCTAAATCTTACAGATATTACAGTTGGGAAGGGTTGAGTGAGTCGGTATGCCGTCCTCCAGTCGAGATGACCTCCATGTGCTGGACACGCGTGACCTTGAGGGACAAACCAGAGCATATCACAGCTATCTATATTTGTTTATATGCTGAGCACAGAGCTTAAAGTTCATATCTCATGTTTCAAGGTCTTTCCTAAAGACATGCGGTGTGTTGTTATATCACTGTCCACTGGAACACGTTGAACCAGTGCAGACTTTTGAAAGTGTCTGTTTCCATTATGTCCGCTGACAAATGGTTTCTTCCACTGCTTAGTTATACAGACTCTGTATCAGCCGTTAAAGGGAAAGGATTGTGAATGGACCATAATTGAGGAGTAAGAACAGGTCATTCCCACCTTCATCAGCTTGTTTGGTTATCAGTATTTTCTTTGCTGCCACTGTCTTGTCTGCCAGAGTACTTGTTGCTTGCACTACAACACTGTAGTCAACACTGAACGGACTTCAGATGAACACTGAGGGGTTTTTCGTCTTTACAGCCTAATTGAACAATGGTTGCATCAATGAATCATTATTTTCCTGTTGATCACTGTAAAGAAACAATCTGTATTATCAACGCATTCTCATCCCAAGGCGTCATAAACTGACGCTTTTGACATTTCGTCTAAATCCAACGCACATGGCACCCTTTAGCGTCAATGGGTAGGTTTAGGTCTGGGGTAGGGTTAGGGTTAGACCACTAGGAGGCGCCTTCTGGCCCATATATATCTGCGTCTCATATTGACGCTAAAGGGTGCCGTGTGCGTTGGATTTAGATGAAAAGCGTCAGTTTATGACGCCTTGGGATGAGAACGGGCTGGTATTATATAAAGCGCTATACAAATAAAGGTGACTTGACTACCAGGAGTTTGGAGTTGCTCCAGTAATAACAAATAATGAGTGTTATGGTTTCTATCCAGCGGGTCGCCGTATCACAGCCCACATTATTATTCCTGCAAACATCGACACAACAGACTGGTGCCAGTCCAGTTCACTTCAGTTAAAGATATCCGTGTGATGTTTTAGACATTTAACCATGTTTAACCTCCCACGCAACCTAGTTGGCAGCATACACTTGTCAATCCGTGTTTTGGATGCTACCATTGGACCTTTAAAGCTTTCCACTGCCTCACTTCTGTCTTGTGGAACGTTTGGTAATCCTATGAATTCATCTGTCATGGTGATAACAGTATTTCCCAATCTAGGCTTATTCGAGAAATGTGCCTCTATCTACATTTGTTGCAAAACTCTAAAAATGTATAGCAAATTACATACAATTCACTGCAGTTTGCAGCTAAAATGACACTAGTGGCAGAAGACTTGTAGAAGCAAGCTAAAACGGCATGGTTTATTCAGCAAATGTGTTTTTTTTAAATCTCACATTTGCTTTTGTTACCGATATTGGTTGGGTTTAGGGTTTCGTTTAGGTGGTACGTTATTTTCAAACGCTATCAAGCATTATTAATTTTTAGTGCCACTCACCGCAATACTAGGGTGAACTCTAAAACAAAGGAGAGCTGGATCCAAATGCAGTGAGTTTAATAATAGAATAAACACAACAACAAATCCAACACAGAGAAACTGGGAACACAATGAGCTCAGCAAACATAACATCCATGTAAGACAAGACTCGACAAGAAACACTGGGGCTTAAATACACAAGGGGAAATGAGGAAACAAGACACACATGGGAACAATCAAAGAACTAATCAACAAGAAAACCTACAAAGGACATGTATCAGAACTGGAAATTACATAAAACTTCTCACAAGACCTGGGGAACACGGGCCAGGATCATGACAGTGATTCACGTTCCCCTGTTTTTAGCGCCACTCTCCTGACATTTCACTTTGAAACGTTCAAGAAGCAACATAATACTACTGTGCAGAAATGTCACCACAGACATGTTTCCCCAATGATCCTGGATTGGCATTTCTTCCCCTGATATGAAGCTCACCACTCACAACCACTAAAGTCTAGAGTCCCAGTTAACCCGTTCCCATTGTGTCTTCATACTCTTTCTATTCACCCACAGACAGCAACATAGTGTCGGTCCAGATCCGGCCCACATCTGCTGTAAAAAAGGCCACTATTAGAGTTATATTCAAGTGTCTTAGTTCCTTTATTATATGACAAAATTGACGCATTCGTTGCAGTATCTGTCCAGCGGGCAAGAAAAAAGTTATATGCGAGTGACGATGCGAACCAGCTCGTAAATATGTTTGTGTGTATATTTGCATACTAGTTTCCTCAGGTATTTCATTGTTATATTTAGAAGACATAATCTACTGTATGTGCTTTTTAGTCATTGTATGGTTTATTTAATATATATATCGCTCACTTCTAGAGATAAAACACTCTTTGGCGCATGCGCACTAATGTGCTAGACAGAGCGGCTCCGTTTCTGTCCTCAGCGCGCAAAGGTGTCGTATTTCAACCGCTCAGTATTAATAATTTCTAGCAGTGCATTTTTCCATATAATGGCACATTTGTTCCTGTTGTACTGTATTAATCATTGTAATTTAATATTCATTGTGGAGATTACTGTTACTATGTTTATTGTGACTACTGACTAGTATTATTGTTATAGTTATTTGTACTTATCTATTTTTCTTATATCTTTATTTATGGAAAACCACACACACATGCAAAGTCGAATTTATTCAGTGTACTGAGTTGTGGTGACAATAAATGGGTTATTCCCGAATACCTGATCATCTCTGATAAAAGTCTCTCACCGGACGCTCTGTAGTGGGTCTGTTATCAACCGGAAAAATCAGCTTCTATAGTCAACATTTCTACATCTGGCACATGTTGAATGCAAATGTACCAGACACTATGTTGCTGTCTGGGACTTTTCCCGTCCCTGGGCAGAGCTTATGTAACTCTGCCTCTGCAACTCTATTTACTTCTGGTGTCTCTGCAGCCCTTGTGTTCGTACTGTACTTCAATCCTTGTACCATGAGATCTTGACCATGGTGTTGCCTCTTGTTTCCACAAGTTGTTACTCTCCTCTAGACCTATTGCACAAAAACTTCCTGTACAACATGGACTGATTTTAATTGCTACCATCAACCCATGCAAATCTATTTAAGTCAAGTTATTCAAGCAAACCTCTGCTCTGATCTTTCTCTGCATCAGTGATCATAGCCGCACTCAGAGTCCCCATGCTTCAAGGCAAAACCTTCTCCCGTTTAAAATATGCTCAACAAGCACTGATTTCATAGTTGTCAGTTATTATTCTCCCGCAGTAAACCATGTTGGAGGGATTTCCACACATTTCGTTTTTATTTCTGAGGACGAACAAAGCAAAGCTCTTTGCAGATTGTTGATTATACTTATTCTGTAACCACCGATGAACATTAACTTCCCTGGAATGCAGCTGCATTTTAAGATGTATACGCTGTTCTTGCACATATATGTCTATTTTGTATTAGAATTCCAGTGTATACCAAACTACCGTCATTAAAACTCCCAACAGCTCCTGCAACCATTCATTCTGCACAGGAACAGCTGCCACAACATGAGTTGTTTACACAATCCCACCAAACAAAATGCTAACCAGGGGTGTGTTTCCAGAAAGCATCGTTAGCCAACTATGGTCGCAAGTTCCGTCATTATCAGCAGTTCAACGAGTCGGTGTTTCCCGAAACCATCGTTCCAACGAACATTCGCAAACAGCATCGCAGAGGTGTGTGTGTGAGTGACAGCATCGCAGAGGTGTGTGTGTGAGCGACAGATCTCGAGTTTCTAGATTGCATGACATGTGGACTCAATAAATCCTGATCTTGAGCAAAATAAGCAATCTGACATTCAGTGCAACCTGTGTCTTTAATTTAGAATACATACAAATGTCATTTACGTCTTTGAGTTTGTCAAGAGATTTAAAGTATTGTTTTTGAAGACTGCGCATGTGTGAACGAGCTCTAGTGCGTAAGAACGAGTCTATGATTGAATCTGGAAATAAAGTGAAATAACTGAGAAATAGTCCTCAGATGCCATGTCTGTAATTTATATCAAAACATCTCGCATTAATTCGATCTCAAACAGTTTCATTAAAATAAGTTATTACTCCACCACGTGTGTGACGTCATAAACCAACGTGGTTGAACGACCACTTTGCTGCAATATGGTTTGGGGAAACAGTCGTGACTAGCTAGATGATTTCTTCAACGATGCATCGCACTGCGGTAGTGAAGCAGCGAGTTACGGCGTTGTGGGAAACACACCCGAGTGTTGTAGTCGAGATCATCGACCACAAGTCCAGGCCGAGACCCGAGCAGGTTAAGTCTTAAAGGGATAGTTCACCCAATAATGAAAATTATCCCACAATTTACTCACCCTCAAGCAGACTTTCTTCTTTCAGCCAAACACAATCGGACTTATATTAAAAAATGTGCTGGCTCTTCCACGCTTTATAATGGAAAGAGTGAAGAGTAACTGAGATTTTGAAGCCCCCCAAAAGCGCATCCATCCATCATAAAAATAATCCATGTATATCATACTGGAACTCGACTCGTGTATAGCTGTTCCTGGAAGCCAGTGATTATAGTTTATAAAGTTATAAATATGGATATTTTTCTTACAAAAAGCATCCCCTCGCATCAGAAGCCCGTTATTAAACTGCTGGAGCCGTATGGATTATTTTTATGATGGATGGATGCACTTTTTTGGGCTTCAAAATCTCAGGTACCATTCACTCCCATTATAAAGCTTGGAAGAGCCAGGATATTTTTAAATATAACTGTGATTGTGTTTGGCTGAAATAAGAAAGTCATATACACCGAGGATGGTTTGAGGGTGAGTAAATTATGGGATACTTTTCATTTTTGGGTGAATTAACCCTTTAAGTCTGGTCTTGAGTTCTACGAGACTGGTTTTAACACATCGCCCAATGTTTAAATGAGGCAGTCCTGCCTTTATGGATACCATGTATAACCTTTTCCCACATAATCATAAATGAGTGTGGTTGAAATATTGTTTGCAAAACAACATTGCTAACAGCCTAGCTATTCCTTATATGCATGTATAAAACATCTTAATACTTTATATTAGGAGCATTATGAGAAAGCTTCGTTTTCCCAGATTTTCTTTAAGACCATAATGGGTCAGTTTCTAGAATTTGTTCAGTTTGAGTAAATCACACACATTAGATTAGATCAGATTAGTTTTATTTTGAACAATCTGTGCATGGATGGACCTGAGGATTGAGATGTGCCACAGGGATATGAAACTGGAGCGGTTGCAATTTGCAGCGACAGTCTCGTGGCAGAGAATCACTGCAGGTGTGGAGCCGGCCAATGAAACTGCAGGAGAACCAGTCGTATAAATAGAGCTGCGCCATTTGATGGGAACACAAATAAAAGCCTGGAAGTGCAGAACATGTGTGAATATGATGAATATTAAAGCTCTTTTAATGGACGGTTCTGCAGCTCTGTTGGAGGATTGAGGACTGAAAGAGTTCATGCAGATTTACTGATGCACACAATTGAAGAAGTGTTTGGTTCTTGTAAAACATGTTGGTTTGTCAATGGTGAATACAAACATACTTTTAAAAAGAGTACTTATTATGGAGATCATTTTGAGACACTTAATTCCATGTTATTAGCATTTAATCGTATTATAGTTTAAATATTTATTAAATGCAATTAGTTGGGCTTAAAGTAAGACTTAAGTATATCTATGTGGTAATTTCATAATTACTTCTATTGTCTTATGGGTAAAATACTGCAAATATCCCGACAAGAATTTATGGTAAACTAAAATATACTCTAAAATTATTTCTATTGCAACTTTGTGTGGAAATGATTTTCGATCAGAAACTGCTAGTTAATTTCACCGGTAATTATAAAGAATCGACAAGTAGCATTATTGAATTAAACATGAAATTTGAAGTAGAAAGACTGAAATAGTATTTTACTTCAATAATCTTTGTTTTATTTATATATAAATATTCAACATTTTTTTCAGTGTGTTTTAAAGTGTATTTTAACTATATACATATTATAAATATATATAAATATATTGTATATTATAATATGTAATTACACATTCATCATGATGTACATTTAAATGATTCTAACTTGTATACTAAATGTAATATTGAATAACATACTACAGTTCAAATTATATTCAAGTACTCTACACTCGCTTTAGTATGTTAGTCAACACATCAAAATAAGTGTACTTCTTGAAAGCACGACAAAAGTTTTTAAAGCATA
Source organism: Rhinichthys osculus (assembly GCA_029959095.1). Lineage (NCBI taxonomy): Eukaryota > Metazoa > Chordata > Actinopteri > Cypriniformes > Leuciscidae > Rhinichthys > Rhinichthys osculus. The sequence continues at coordinate 40,185,924 of JARWKJ010000016.1, read as the reverse complement.
ATGATTTAAAATGTACTTTAAAGATTTGAAGTTCATTACATTTACATTTTACATGTAAGCATTTATCCAAAACGACTTACAAACGAGGAGAGCAATATAAGCAGTTAAACTACAGGACAACAATACTGTAAGTGCTGTGACCCGTCCCAGTTGAGTCTAACGCAGTATATGTAATTATAAAAAAATATAGATATAGAGTAGAAGAGAAGAGAAGAGAATTGTACTGAATGTGCACTTGTCTTTTTCGGCAACACTTGATCCATTAATACTAACACTTGTATTAATGGATCCGAAAAAGACAAGTGCACATTCAGTACAATTGGATAATTAATAAATAAATCTGTGGTAAATACAAAGAATCACAAATTCAATCTTAAATGAGAAGCAGAAAGATTTAGTAAAGATGGGAAGGGCGAACTCGACCGGCTGCTCCTCAGCGGGAGTCGCACTGGAACTGCTTTTAGAAGCAGAGTTGCAGGCGATGGAGCAAATGGTAATTCCATTTCAGTTCACAAGATTCGTTCTCAGCTCAGCTGAGCTGAAGATCTCTATCGGTGGGTAAAAATGTTCCTGGGTTATGAAGATTCTCACGGCGCATATGTATGAGTGTGAATGTGGGGCTGATCCTGTACATTTTTATATTTAGAGCATTTTCTAAGCTCAAGGTATAGTACGCATATTAACAGGACCACACTGAACAATAACAGTTTTGTGCATATACGATTTCAACCAAAGATAACAATGCTGAAGATTAGTGTTGGAGAAATTGATCTCTGAAGTACATGACTGCAGAGTGGACTTTGATATGATGATATATGATATCAGCGTGTTGCTAAGCAAATGCAGCTGAAGTTGGAAATGTACATTTGTTGAAGCACACTGATCTGTTAAGACCAGGAACACAAAGACAGGAAATAGTATCACAAACTGACCGAGGGCCCTATTTTAACGGTCTGAAACGCAAGTGTCAAGCGCAAAGCACAAGTAACTCTGTGGGCGGACCTCGGCGCTGTTGCTCTTTAACCGGCGGGATAAATGCCTCTTGCGCTCGACGCAAATCTAAAAGGGGTTGGTCTGAAGTACCTTCATTATTCATAGGTGTGGTTTGGGCGTAACGGGAACAAACCAATAAGAGCGTCATCTCACATTCCCTTTAAGAGCATGATGAACGAGGTGCGCTTGTTCCATGGCGCAATACTATTATAACGGCGCATTTACCAGCGCGCTTCAGGATCGGGTCACAGCCGAGGAGATCGATGTTCTCGTCAGGGCCGTAAAAGAAAGAGAAGTGATGTTGGGGACGGGACAAACCCACCCAAATTAGCTTCGGTTAAACATGCATATAATAATTTGGGTAAATGTGTAAGCTTTATGCCTATTTTTCCCATCGTCATGGACACAACAATGATTTCCCTCGTGTTTTAATATTTTTCCTTATAATAATGTATCATTTGCAAAAAGCAAAATGCATCTGTGTAGATGAGAGAATCGTCTACAGTGTATGCGCGTTGTTCACACTCTGTATTATGGCCAAGCATGCGCGCTTAAAATAGCATCTGAATGTACGCGCAACGCCGCTGACTTTAGACTAGGGTTTTCCTGGTCAGTGGCGCAATCGTTTTCTGGAACTGCAGAATAGCACTAGGGAATGTTTGCGCCGGAACACGCCTCCTCTTTGCGCCGACTCGCCCGGGGAGCGCGAGTGCATTCCCTAGTTTGCCGGCGAGCGTCTGTGGAGGGAAAAGTCCGCTTTGCGCGGGTGCAAAATACGAATGATACATGCGTCGGTGTACAAAGTCAATTGCGCCGGGTGCAAGATAGGGCCCGGAGTGTGAATCTACAGGACGATGCATATCATACTCTTAGGGCCCTATTTTAACGATCTGAAACGCAAGTGTCAAAGCGCAAGTAACTTTGTGGGCGGATCCCGGCGCTGTTGCTATTTTCCCGGCGGGATAAATGCCTCTTGCGCCTGGCGCAAATCTAAAAGGGGTTGGTCTGAAGTAGCTTCATTATTCATAGGTGTGGTTTGGGCGTAACGTGAAATAAACCAATCAGAGCGCCATCTCACATTCCCTTTAAGAGCAGGCGCGCTTGTTCTTAAGCGGATTCCTATTATAACGGCGGATTTGCCAGGCGCGCGCCAGGAGCGGTTCACAGCCGAGGAGAGCAGCGTTCTCGTCAGGGCCGTAAAACACAGAGAAGTGACATTGGGGATGGAGAAACCCACCCAAATTAACTTCTGTTTAACAGGCGTATGATAATTTGGGTAAATGTGTAAGCTACATGTTGCTTTTATAATAAATTGTCTATCTATCTATCTATCTATCTATCTATCTATCTATCTATCTATCTATCTATCTATCTATCTATCTATCTATCTATCTATCTATCTATCTATCTATCGTAATAATGTATGATTTGCAAAAATGAAAACTGCTGCTTAGATGAGAGAATCAACGTGTATGCGCGCCACTGACTTTAGACTAGTTTTTTTCTGGTCAGTGGCGCAATTGTTTTATAGAACAGCAAAATAGCATGAGGGAAAGTTTGCGCCGGAACACGCCTCCTCTTTGCGGGGAGCGCAAGTGTATTTCTTAGTTAACCGACGTGCGTCTGTGGAGGGAAAAGTCCGCTTTGCGCGGGTGCAAAATAGGAATGATACATGCGTCAGTGTACAAAGTCATTTGCGCCGAGTGCAAGATAGAGCCCTTAGTGCTGGGATCGGTGAGATTATGTTATTGGAATCCCATTTTTTGCAGTGTTTCCGTAATGAATACAAAACTTGATGTGCGTCTTAATGAATGTTCTTTGTATAAGGAGGGTCAGAATCACAGGCAGACCCCAGTGTTCCAGAATTCAATCTTGCGTCAATAATTCATCTTGATAAATTTGAATAATCTCACTGTAGGGTATGTACACTCAAGCCGTGTTCACTACAGAAGCGTGATTTAAATCTGCTCCAGAAATCAATATGGATGCAAAGCCAAAGGGCTGGATATCGGAAAGCCGTTCTTTCGCTCTGACTAGGTAGTCTTGGGAATTTCTGCTGATATGCTATAAATCCAATCTGAAATGTCATATTAAATGTGGGATCGGCGTTGAGAATGTTAGCAGTTCTCTGGAGGCACGAGGTGCATGTCAGTGTGTTTTTGAAGCAGCTTTTAGGACGCTTCTTGAAGAAGTTTCAAAAATGAGAATCATTATATTTGGATTAATGAATATTTGGTTATTGACACCAAGCTTGTGTACACCTTGTCTTAGAAGAAAGTTTATATAACCTTTAAGGGATCTGTCAGACACTTCATATATATAAGTTTCCATCATGGAATCCTTTTATGGATTAAGTTTTAAATAATTGAGTTTTAATTTTTTAATTTATGGATTAAACAGCTCATAAATATACTTTATCACTAGAAATAAAATAAAATAACCCATTAAACATGAAATTATTATGCGATATTATTTCTCCATATATATAATCTTACAACTGAGTCAAGAATTGAAGAATTGTGATTTCAGTTATTTCAAAGGTCTTTACAGCCCACAGAAATAAAACCCACAACGACACTGACCAAGCAAATAAATATAGTAAAGAAAAGGATAAAAACGACAAATTATTTCCGAGTTATTTTCCAAGTCCAAAATTACATTTTATTATGTATTTTGCATGTATTAGTTATTATGGAAAAGCACATATCTCTTCCTCCCGCTCTCTCCCACTCAAACGCACACACAGACACACAGACACACACACACACACACACACACACACACACACACACACACACACACACACAGTACGGAGTGGACGCTCTCTCTCTCTCTCTCTCTCTCTCTCTCTCTCTCTCTCTCTCTCTCTCTCTCTCTCTCTCTCATATAACTGCATTAATAACTGCATTAGACTGCCATCAGTGGCTTAAGTCCTTGTTACTAGCTCTAAAATGGCATTTTAGAATTAGCAATGGAGACGTGGAATGAGATGTGTAAGAAATTAGTCCAACACACAAGAGTGTTTTGAGGACAAAAACCAGACAAGTCTTGAGATACATCATCTGAACAATGTTTTATGATTTGGTAACCGTAGTATAAGCAGAATAATGGATTCCTTACTTAATTGACTGCTGAAGTATCTTCTGGCTGTTGCATCTAAAGCATCTCATGATGGCATACAGACACTTTACTTTAGCGTTAAGTAGTGTACATACTTTAGATCAATATGTTCTTGAAACTAGCAGTACAATTTGTGATTCCTTGTGGTATGTTACTATGTAGTAACTATGTAGTAACACAGTCCGATACCTCCTCCTCCAGTTTCCAGGTCAGTGCAAATGAGTTCTGGATCTGAAAGCGGTCCACAGATCCCCCAGCTGAACACCAGTATCATTTCAGTGGAGAGAAAATCGTTAATCCTTTCTTTGTTTTCATCATTCCCTCCCTCACACTTCCTCACCAGTTATCAATTGATACTGCAAAATCAATAGCAGGTCCAGTACAGCCCAAACAGTATCATCACATTCACCAGCAGATGCGAGCGAATCAGGGTGCTTATTAAACACCAACTCTGCAGGACAAGGCCCATCCCAGCTGACATTTCCCATCGGGAAACCACAACAAAGGGAGGGATGAAGCCACAGATGGAGAGGCTAAAAGAGACTCTTCAGTTTAACAGCTCAGATGATATTTTAGATGTTTTCCTCTCACTGGCCTTGTGGGAAACGTAGATCTGACGTAAGCCATCGGCCTTTGCGCTCCGACTCTCGGGTCACGCTCCGCTGAGAGGAAATTTCACTTGCCGAATGTCGGTAGGTCAAGTGTAGTGTAAGCAATTCCATGAGAGAATCCGGACCATTTCCATCAAACAGGCTTTCGTTTACAAAGGTCATGAGTGTGTGTTCTTGTGAGGTTTGCTGTTGTACCTGGTAGGAGTTTGTGTGGATGTGCGACATTTTCTTTAGATAAGTCGCAGTAAGTGAAACAGTTCAATCTCTAACCCTAACCCTAACATGAATTAGGCTACTTACTCATTCTAATGTTGTTCTAATGTTGTTTTTATTTTAATTAAAAAAAAAAAAATGGGCATAAGAAGCACCATACACAAACTGTGTGCTCTTTTCCATGTGTTCAGAAGTATTTTTCTAGATATACGTGATTAGTCTTTAATCTCAGCCTCTCACAGACTATCTATTTCACAACAACTGGAGATGACTTTCTCTCCAATCTGATTTTGACAACCTGGAAACAAAAACAGAGTTGTGTTTTCAAAGTAGAGGTCGAGGTTTAGTAGAGGTATATAACAAGTGCTTCTCAAGATGGATTTTCCAGGTTGGTGGGATCAAATCTATGAAAGATATTCAGAGGCACCGAACTAGATATGCAAAAGACAAAAGCTTTTGTTGTTATGTTGGTGTAGTCTGTACTTAATTTGAATAATAGCACAAGTTATCTAGGTTTTAAATGAATCCAGGTTCAGTGGGAAAATGTGCCCCTGCCTACATTTCTGCAAAATAATATTACGTTGCTTCTTGCACTCTTTCATGTCCATTTTTATTAAGTTGGTTATTGCAGTGCTTTACCAGGTGTGCTATCGAGCAAGTTTACTGACTCAGAAAAGCCACACATATGGAGCTGGTCATGTGATGCAAACATCAAAATGTATTAGTTTACAAATCATGCACTGTGAAAAAAGTGTTTTGAGTACATAACATAATATTGTGCAAAGAACTGTGTAAAAATAAGTCTCTATTAATCAATAATTTGCACCTGTAATCATAATTTGTGTGAAAAGGAAAACAAGTTGTTTTACTGTTCATTTCAGCTTGAAACTGCTGTGAATTATGTACAGTATTGGTATGTTTTTTGAGTATGCCGGTAGAGGCACATTTTTCCAATGAGCCTGTGTTGTTTGAAACCTACGCTTTGAAAACAATATATTTTTCTTTGCTCTTTTTAATATCAGTCTATCCTTGGGAGTTTAATTATATATGTATATATCGGAACACATGCTTTTGTGTGTGCAATGCATGTCTCCACCAGATTCTTGTCAAACCAATTTTACAGTTTTGTCATTAATGCTGTAATCTAGTTTCTCCGGAAACCCGCAGAGAATGCTATCAGCCTGGGAGAAACTCAATATGGCTCCTCGAGCATTCAGGGTTGGGTTGAGAGAGGAATCACACATTGAAAGCAGTATGCTTTCATGTGTGTGCACATTTGTGTGTGTGTGTGTAAGTGTGTTCCTTTACCATAGGACGCCGTGGTTTGATTTCCCCAGATGTCACAGTCAGGCTTCATCAGTCCTTTGTCGGAGAAAGACTTTAGAGGAAGAGTGAGATATGAGAGAGAGACAGTTAGAGCTAGGGAAACAGAGAGAGAGAGAGAGAGAAATAAATAAAGGATGTTTCCCCTTAAATTAAACATAATTCTAAAATGCTTGTAGAGACTTTGGGGACTCCCCTAGCTCAGTACTTTCTCTTCTAGAGAGTGTGCTGTTTAGAAGAGCGTCTCGAGTGTCTCAGATTATGTGTGCGATTGAAAAGTGTTGGGGAATGTAAATAAGTGCTGTATACTTCAGGGAATACAGCGGAGTGAATGTTTGAAAATCTCAACAGATCTGCAGCACAGTAATAGGATATAGAGTCAGATTTTACCGCTACGCTTGTAACGATTCATCTTCACTGCGACGCGACTGGATTCTGATCCCCTTTAATGTGATTTGGATTCTTTTATGTGTTTTTGGGGTGCTTTTGGAAGAACAAACAGGCCTACAATGAGATCGGAAAATAAAATAACTTCATAGAGCTAAACTAAATGTTATAATTGGTTGTTTTCTTAACTTCAAAGGAATGCATGGCAAAAAAAATCAATAAAGAGCAATAATGATAAATATGGATAGGCTGCAGGTTATCCAATGATGAATGAATGTTGTCAGGACTGTGGTGTTATAACACAGGGCAACAATAAAAGTAGGCAATAGATAAATCATGTGTCATGCTAACACATACTGGCGTATCACTGGCTTTATTCCGAGGCCCTCTTATGGTGGCATGAGCGAAATTCAGTCATTTCAATAGGAATCTAAAGATGTCCTCCTGCAGATTTCAGGGCTCAAGCTATCCACATGAATTCACACTTCTGTTAGAGTCGTACTTATGCAACACTTCACTTGACAATGGACAATGGACCTTTTTGTCTGCAAAATTTCTCTGAAATTTTGATACCTAGTTCTGGCACGAAACTCTAGATGGCACAGGCTGATACATCTTTGACTCATTTGTTAGCGATCACATCATTGTCTACATGTCACAGCTGATTGGTTGCTGTTGCATCAGCGTCAAATGAGCTGCGGCTCAACATTCAAACAGATACAGGGGTGTTGCTGGCTTTCAGAAACCCTCCACCTTCCCCAGCTCCACCTGTAGAGATCTGCCACGGGCTTAAATCATGTATGTTACATGTGCAGAGCAGCAGCAGAATGTCTTACATGCTCACAGCAATGTCTGTGAATGTATTAGCAGGAGAAAGTCTCGGGACTTGCTCTGCACCAGTAACAGCGTATCAGATCTACACTCACCTAAAGGATTATTAGGAACACCTGTTCAATTTCTCATTAATGCAATTATCTAATCAACCAATCACACGGCAGTTGCTTCAATGCATTTAGGGGTGTGGTCCTGGTCAAGACAATCTCCTGAACTCCAAACTGAATGTCAGAATGGGAAAGAAAGGTGATTTAAGCAATTTTGAGCGTGGCATGGTTGTTGGTGCCAGACGGGCCGGTCTGAGTATTTCACAATCTGCTCAGTTACTGGGATTTTCACGCACAACCATTTCTAGGGTTTACAAAGAATGGTGTGAAAAGGGAAAAACATCCAGTATGCCGCAGTCCTGTGGGCGAAAATGCCTTGTTGATGCTAGAGGTCAGAGGAGAATGGGCCGACTGATTCAAGCTGATAGAAGAGCAACTTTGACTGAAATAACCACTCGTTACAACCGAGGTATGCAGTAAAACATTTGTGAAGCCACAACACGCACAACCTTGAGGCGGATGGGCGACAACAGCAGAAGACCCCACCGGGTACCACTCATCTCCACTACAAATAGGAAAAAGAGGCTACAATTTGCAAGAGCTCACCAAAATTGGACAGTTGAAGACTGGAAAAATGTTGCCTGGTCTGATGAGTCTCGATTTCTGTTGAGACATTCAGATGGTAGAGTCAGAATTTGGCGTAAACAGAATGAGAACATGGATCCATCATGCCTTGTTACCACTGTGCAGGCTGGTGGTGGTGGTGTAATGGTGTGGGGGATATTTTCTTGGCACACTTTAGGCCCCTTAGTGCCAATTGGGCATCGTTTAAATGCCACGGCCTACCTGAGCATTGTTTCTGACCATGTCCATCCCTTTATGGCCACCATGTACCCATCCTCTGATGGCTACTTCCAGCAGGATAATGCACCATGTCACAAAGCTCGAATCATTTCAAATTGGTTTCTTTAACATGACAATGAGTTCACTGTACTAAAATGGCCCCCACAGTCACCAGATCTCAACCCAATAGAGCATCTTTGGGATGTGGTGGAACGGGAGCTTCGTGCCCTGGATGTGCATCCCACATATCTCCATCAACTGCAAGATGCTATCCTATCAATATGGGGACAACATTTCTAAAGAATGCTTTCAGCATATTGTTGAATCAATGCCACATAGAATTAAGGCAGTTCAGAAGGCGAAAGGGGGTCAAACACAGTATTAGTATGGTGTTCCTAATAATCCTTTAGGTGAGTGTATGCCGCCAAGACCAAATGCATTAACATTGCCATTTCCATTACCATACCAATCTCCAGAGAGTTGTCATGACAGAACTAATGTTGGGTTTCCCAAATGGTAGTTCGCAAACACCTGGGGGTTTATGAAGGAACTGAAGTGGGTTTGTGATTATATCAAATGTAAAATTCAAATAAATAAACTGCGCGGTAATCACAATAGAGCTTAGTGCGATTATCAAATCAATTTAACCATTTAGACCGATCCACTGCATATTTCATAATGAAGCGTACAGTAAATGCCATGATAGGGATGAAAACCCGATGACTTTAACATCATCTTTACCTTTAGACGGCACTATGCGACATCTCTGATGTGATCTGTGTTGTTTGACAAGGGCCGTTTTTAGCCTTTCTCCTGTATCTTGTACTCAACCGAAATGTAATTCATTCATTAGAACTGAAAGATATGCGAGTACATTGAGTTTCGCCCTCCCGAAGGCTGATCTTTGAACTCTCCCTGTTGGTAAATGAGCGTTACACGATGTTACGTGCAGGTCACAGCTCTTGGGATCTTTCACAGCTCATTATTACATGACAATGCCTGCTACATAATTCAGCTAACACAGGCTTCAGCGCCATGAGTGGAAGAATCTGTAAGAAGTGCAGTGGTGTATACATTAGAAACACACATTGCAACGTTATGAGGAGATTTCACTAAAAACGAACTGAGCTTATTAGCATGCACTGTCTGTGTTGCTTTAACACCTGATTTACTGAAGGAATTATGCGAATCAGGTTCAGGCTCTTCAAAGCTGTATTCGTCCATACACATGTCTGATATACAGTATGCCTGTTATTGTGCTTTTCTTGACCATCATTTGATGAATGTCTGCTGCCAGGATCATAAGTCAATGTACACAAGTTACATTTGAAATGAAATTCTGCTCTGACTGTTTTCAGCAGGCAGAAATAGTGCAATGTTAATAGATGCACTTAAAATGAATTACAATGACTAGTACGAGAATAACTTACATTATTTCAGCATGTTTAGCTGATTGGATTGTGGGTGAATAGTGAATAAGACACAGATTTTTACCCTGACACAGCACACAAAAGTGGTATAATTATTTAGTAAAGTCACCCCACATAATTCTAATTTGTATGCAACAGTTAAAATTCTTGTGCTTTCAAATAATACCAAAAAATAATGAATAAAAATGCCCTGAGGTAGCAATCTCTGTTATGCCTTTACTTTGGTTGCAAAGATTTGGATTTAGTCATGAAAACAAACAACTTCTTCATCATTTCACCTTTTTTTTTATCAGTTCACATTTTCTTCTGTCCCTCGTCACAATGATGACTCACGGGGGTTTACCTGATGAAACTCATTGATTTTTACTTCATATTTCTTTTTATATAGCATGAAATGTGGTAAAATTTACTGGTAATGCTATTGTTTTGCTGACAATGAATCTAGGCACTTATTACTGAGGAAGCCTCTGAAAAGAACTGATAAATCAATCTCAGATGACCTGAAAACAACATAAAATACACATTTAAAATGTAAATATATGTAAATTAACCATAAATATTATACATTTTGCTTTTACCGACCTCTTTATTTACACAGTTTACTTTAATTTATCGGTTTCTATGTTGTAAATATATGTAATATATATTTTAAGGATGTTTTTGTCCACTTGTTGGTTGGTTCAAGAAACATATTTTGTTGTTGTCAGTGTTAGTGCACACCTTAACACTTCTTGAGAATGTAAAGGACACCCCTTGGCTAATTTTGTCGATACCTTGTGAAATGAATGAACGAATGAACGAACAAACGAACGAACGAACACGAGGCAGCCATTCTTAGCCTCTTACTCTCAGTAATGCACAAAACTCACACAGAGGCAGCAAACAGCAAAAGAAAGAGAGATGGAGAAGAATTTACTGGGCGATATGGTGAGAAAGGAAGCGCTCCTTTAAAGTGTCACTTTATTGAGGAAGGCTCAGTTCACTGTCACTCTTGTATTATCTGATCAGTGAAATGTCACTCACAGCGTGGACTAACCCGCTCATACACACACACACACACACACACTGAAGTGTGACTTCCAGAAGCTCTTCACATTCCCTTCTACATTTCTACTCGTGTAGATCTGTCAACGACATCTCTAGAGATGGATGGCTTGATGATAAATAAAAATAACAATGGATGAACTATTTTAGAATAAATAATATGTAGAAAATATATAGCAGGCTTCATGTGAACTCATAAGGGATGTTTGTGGCAAAAGCCAATAAGTGAATGTGAAGTGGAGCTAAAGCACAGATTTGTTCTTCTTCCTGCTCATCGTGAGAACTTCCTCTTCCGCCACACGCTTGACCCGTCGGATTCCCTCGGCTAACGGATCGATGCTGAACACCCGAGCATAGCTAAATTAAATTACTCTTCCCCAGTTGCGTCAGGAGGAAATAAGGCAAAGTTGCTTTCTTTCAGGTCCAAGAAACACACACACAAATAATCTCAAGGATTGTACACATGCGTGCATTTATGAATGAGCAAAGGATTTTGTCTTCCTTTCTCATCTCATCCTTTTCTTCTTATTATCTTTTACCCAGACCCCCTTTCCACATTCATTTCATTTTCTCTTTTATCTGGGCATGAGTTTGACTTTCTGTCCTCAAGAACAGTGCAAATAAAACACGCTGTGGAGCGGGACTGCAAATCACAGTCTGAACATTTCTTTTGTCTGCAGTATGATTTCTTTTTTTGTCTTCAACTTCTTGAGGCGTTGGATTATTGGCACAGTTCATCCAAAATGAAAAAAATGGTTTTGTCAACTATTGTCTTATAAATTGTCAATTTGAATTTGTACATTCAATAAATGCCAACTGCCTCATTCAGCCAATAAATTCAGTAGCTACAGATTTCTTGTTCAGCAACTTTCAATTAATAACAGAATAAATAGTAGGTCCCTTGATAGGACCATGTAGGCCACGCGCCACGCTTCCCGCTTCCCGCTCCACGACCCACGCTCCACGACCCACGCTCCACGACCCACGACCCACGCTCCACGACCCACGCTCCACGACCCACGCTCCACGACCCACGACCCACGCTCCACGACCCACGACCCACGCTCCACGACCCACGCTCAACGACCCACGCTCCACGACCCATGCTCCACGACCCACGACCCACGCTCCACGACCCATGCTCCACGACCCACGCTCCACGCTCCACGCCCCACGCTCCACGACCCACGACCCACGCTCCACGACCCACGCTCCACGACCCACGACCCACGCTCCACGACCCATGCTCCACGACCCACGCTCCACGACCCACGCTCCACGACCCACGCTCCACGACCCACGACCCACGACCCACGCTCCACGACCCATGCTCCACGACCCACGCTCCACGACCCATGCTCCACGACCCATGCTCCACGACCCACGACCCACGCTCCACGACCCATGCTCCACGACCCACGACCCACGCTCCACGCTCCACGACCCACGCTCCACGACCCACGCTCCACGACCCACGCTCCACGACCCACGCTCCACGCTCCATGACCCACGCTCCACGACCCACGCTCCACGCTCCACGACCCACGCTCCACGACCCACGCTCCAAGACCCACGCTCCACGACCCACGCTCCACGACCCACGCTCCACGACCCACGCTCCACGACCCACGCTCCACGACCCACGCTCCACGACCCACGCTCCACGACCCACGCTCCACGACCCACGCTCCACGACCCACGCTCCACGACCCACGACCCACGCTCCACGCTCCACGACCCACGCTCCACGACCCACGCTCCACAACCCACGCTCCAAGACCCACGCTCCACGACCCACGCTCCACGACCCACGCTCCACGACCCACGACCCACGCTCCACGACCCACGCTCCACGACCCACGCTCCACGACCCACGCTCCACGACCCACGACCCACGACCCACGCTCCACGACCTACGCTAGAATAAATAGTAGGTCCGTTGTTAGGACCATGGAGGCCGCGCCGCCATGGCCCCTTGAACTGTCAGGTCCGCCCTGGCTTCCTGCACTGCCGGCACCGCCCACGCTCAGCGACCCACGCTCCACGCCCCATGCTCCACGCCCCATGCCCCACACTCCACGCTCCACGACCCACGCTCCACGCCCCAAGCTCCACGCCCCACACTCCACGCTCCACGACCCATGCTCCACGCTCCACAATCCACGCTCCACGACCCACGCTCCACGCCCCACGCTCCACGACCCACGCTCCACGACCCACGCTCCACGACCCACGCTAGAATAAATAGTAGGTCCCTTGATAGAACCATGGAGGCCGCGCCGCCATGGCCCCTTGAACTGTCAGGTCCGCCCTGGCTTCCTGCACTGCCGGCACCGCCCACGCTCCACGACCCACGCTAGAATAAATAGTAGGTCCCTTGATAGAACCATGGAGGCCGCGCCGCCATGGCCCCTTGAACTGTCAGGTCCGCCCTGGCTTCCTGCACTGCCGGCACCGCCCACGCTCCACGACCCACGCTAGAATAAATAGTAGGTCCCTTGATAGAACCATGGAGGCCGCGCCGCCATGGCCCCTTGAACTATCAGGTCCGCCCTGGGTTCCTGCACTGCCGGCGCCGCCCACGCTCCACGGCCCACACTCCACGACCCACGCTTCAGGACCCATGCTCCACGACCCACGCTAGAATAAATAGTAGGTCCCTTGATAGGACCATGGAGGCCGGGCCGCCATGGCCCCTTGAACTGTCAGGTCCGCCCTGGCTTCCTGCACTGCCGGCACCGCCCACGCTCCACGACCCACGTATCCCTTACAACACAATATAATAGTAACATCCACCAGGGCTGCGTTTCCCTCAACGCCGTAACTCGCTGCTTCACTACCACAGTTCGATGCATCGTTGGTGAAATCAACTAGCTAGTCACAACCATATTGTCGCAAAGTGGTCGTTCAACCACGTTGGTTTATGACGTCACACACGTGGTGGAGTAATAACGTATTTTAATGAAACTGTTTGAGATCGAATTAATGCTTGATGTTTTGATATAAATTACAGACATGGCATCTGAGGACTATTTCTCATTTTTCTCAGTTATTTCACTTTATTTCCAGATTCAATCATAGACTCGTTCTTACATAGTAGAGCACGTCCACACATGCGCAGTCTTCAAAAACGGTGCTTTAAATCTCTTGACAAACTCAAAGACGTAAATGACATTTGTATGTATTCTAAATAAAAGACACAGGTTGCACTGAATGTCAGATTGCTTCTGTTGCTCAAGATAAGGATTTATTGAGTCCACATGTCATGCAATGTAGAAACTGCTTCTAACCACAGGTCGAGATCTGTTGTTCCAAACACACAACTCTGCGATGCTGTTTACGAATGTTCGTTGGAACGATGGTTTCGGGAAACACCGACTCGTTGAACTGCTGATAACGACGGAACTTGCGACCATAGTTGGCTAACGATGCTCCATCAGGAACTACATTTCCCATAATAACCCATAGCCTGGACTCATTATGGTCTGATTAATTCCACCTGTGTGTGATTAACTCATTTGTGTTTGCCTTTATAAGCCCGTGTTTTCACTCTTTCTTTGCAAAGTCTTGTTTGTGTTGCCACTGCATTTCTGAGCGTTTTTCTTATTTTCCCTTTTATTCTGACTTTCTGCTGTTTTCTGCCCTGTTATTGTTTGGATTGTCTGTCCTGTGTTTTGGCCATTTGCCTGATTTATGGATTATGATTGTGGATTTCCCTTAATAAAGCTGCATTTGTATCTTCAACCCGTGTGTTTTAGAGCAGTTTCGTAACGATAATAATCTGTTCCCTCAATTTACTAAATCAAACGAGTGATATAATGATTAGTTCCCTCATTTTACTATGATCCTTTAACAGTCACAGCATCATTTATTCTCGCTGCAATGCATGCTGGGAAACTGTTAACATTTCAACAATATTGTTTACTTTAAAATTATTTGACTACTGTGTTTGACTAGTTAGAACAACATTTGGAGGAATTCTGTCTATGGTCTAAAATGGGTTTCTAATGGTCTAAAATGGGTTTTTATGTAGTTTCAAGTAATTCACATTCCTTAGTATTTGGGATTAAAAATATCCCATAAACTGGAAAATATGTTTTTTATGTCATTCCAGTCTAGTATGACTTTATTTAATGTGTGAAACAAGTTTCTTTACCATCTAAAAACTGTGGAGTTCTCCACATGACATGCAGGACAAAAATAGTAAATTGTGGGCACAATATGATAATAAGTTACCTCGATTTACTAAATCTTGCACATGATTTACTAATTCGTTCCCTCGTTTCACTAGATTGTGCACACGATATAAAAATACTTTCCCTCGATTTACTAAATCATGCGCACAAATTTACTAATTCGCTCCCTCGTTCTCAGTAAATCGTGCACACAACATATTTCGTTCCGTCTTTTCACTACATCGTGCGCATGATATAATAATTTGTTCCTTCGTTTTAATAAATCGTGACCACATTTAAGTAAAATCAGTACAACTGTGATTTAGTAAACTGAAGGAACAAATTATTACATTGACTATTTTTTTCCTACATGTCATGTACAACGTTGGGCGGGACTTGATACATTCAACTTCCAAGCAGTTTCCAAACCACTATATTTTTGCTGTAATTTTCAAAAGATTTTTTTTTTGTGGTTTTGAGAGATGATGTGAATTTTGTGTGCTCCACCATCCTGTTCCCTGCATTAAGGCCTATTAATTCCGAAGCAGATGTTGATGTCAGTTCCAACGGCACAGTCGGTCTATAATCATATTATTTCCACCGCGCTCCTTCTCTTCCTCTGCCCTTCTATCATTATCTTTGGCTGCCCAAATCTGCTTTAATTGTGACCAACTTGTCTCATTCCCACTCCCTTTCTGAGGCTGAGCCTCTTAATAATGGATGCCAGAAAACATTAAGTACTTTAGCACAGAAATTAGCACTTGACCTTTGCTTTGAAAAGAAGATAATGTCTGCTCAGGCACTGAGGAGAAAGGCTGGCCATTTCCTCCCCTGAGGTTAAGAAGAAAGACATTACAATTCTCACCTTTGATGAGAGACAGAACTGAAGGCGAGCGAGCGAGCGAGAGAGAGAGAGAGAGAGAGAGAGAGAGAGAGAGAGAGAGAGAGAGAGAGACATGAGACAACGGAACCGTCTTTCAGCTTTCTTGTTCCTTTGTTTGATTGAAATTCCCCCCCAGAGGTTCCGGTTTACATTTCCGGCACATCCGGAGATTTTTTTTAAAGTTGTCGTCGAGTTAATACCGAACACTAATATTATGAGATATACATGGGTGACCAAAGCGCTGAAAAAATTGCCTCAGAATCCCTCTGATGAAAGCATTAACATCAAAACAGATCCCTCAGGCGGCGCGCGCTGAAATAAAGTCATGAAGCGCAAGAGTTGGGGGATATATTACAGAGGAGCCAGCTATAAGACAGATAGATTTAACAAAAAGGAGGAGAGAATAGAACTGGAGGGATCGGAATCATGATTTCCTCTTTTCAGCCGATAAGAGCTCGGCGAACGGAGAGATAAAGGCCTATTCACAGCCCGTGTGTGAAGTAAGAGGAAATTAGGGGGAGGGGGATGCGCGGCACAAAAAGGAGGCTTTCATCGGCCCACGAGGCTGTGGATTTCTGCAAACACACCTCATGTCTCCTTGCATGGAAAGTAGAGCATGTGGAATGACTTTTCTTCATTTACAGATGACACGCAGGGATGGTGAAAGAGAGCCAGAGAGATGTAAGGTTGAGAGAGGCCTGCTGGGAATCAGATCTCCTTTGAAAGATGGGGAGCAAAAGAGGGCCGAATTCACTGACCTTAAGAATAAGACAAATATGTATTTCCAGTGGGGGAGTGTAATAGCGTGTGTGTGAGCTGGTCCCTCTTGCTGAGCTCTGTGGAAGGGGCTCGCGGGGAGTTTTGGCAAAGGGAACGATGCAGCATAGAGACCAGACAGGTTTTCTGTAAACATCTGCACTCCTCATTTGCATTCTCTCTGCTCCTGCAAATTAGCAGGATAAGGCTAATAAAATCGTTTTATAGAAAGTAGCATATTAGGTCGCCATCTGTCACCTGCACAAACCAGTTCTGAATTCAGCAGCTTTGAGTCAAACACACACTGGATGACTGAAGCTTAAAAAAAAATGTTTTTACACCTAGACTGCATGAAGCCAAATGTATACTTCGGTCTGTGTGATGTCATTTTTCAATTTTTGTGTACAACAGCGCATGTTCGAGTGACTTGGGCGCTTGAAAACAAAGTCTATGCGCCGAACGAATCTTTCCACACTCACGGCCAAATGAGTATACTTTGAAAGTGAAATGTGACAACATGCCCCGTAGGTGGGGCGCATTGTAACATGACCATATGACAGCTTAAAATGTTATCTGATCTAATAAATAAAAAAATGACGAGACAAATTTACATTTATTCTCAATAAAATACAATTATTAACTTTTTCATATAAAATAATGGCATCAAAATAAACCCATTTTTGAGTTTGACGACAAAAACACAGCAAACACGGCTATACAACATTAATAATGAATAATTCCTGAACAAAGACTCTCAGTCTTTATTCACCTTTTTCTCATGGTTTCTCAATAGAATTCGAACCCGGCTAGTGTCTTCTGCTAGTTAGATCAGCATTAAATAACCTTCTCAACTGTTAAATAACAGATATATGATTAAAATAATATCAGATTTGTCTTATTTTAAATAAACACAAGTACACAAGTAAGAAATGTACTTTTGCTATGGTTAAATAAATGTTCATTGATATCTTTCAAAGATTTCTGAATTTTGGTGAAAGCCCGCGTTAGTTTGTGCCTTAAAGGGGGTCAAACGGACTCAATAGAGTGGCTTATTTGAAGAAAGAAAGAAAGAAATTGCTTTATTTCATATATTCCGCATAAATCTTGTATTCATACAGTAGGTTCAGAAAACCTCAACATAGACTCATTGGAAAAACGTGCTTCAAAAATGTACTTATACATACAATTCACTGGCATTTCCAGCTGAAATAAACTCTATATGCAGTAAAACACCAACCTTTTATTCCTTTTCACACAAGGAGCAAATTATCAATTAATAAAGACTAATTTTTGTGTGTTTTCTTGCACAATGCTATGTTACAACCTCAAAACACTTTCACAATAGTGCATGTTTTATAAACTAATGCATTGATCATGAATCATGATAAAAGAGCTCAAAGACGGCTGCTTCCAGAATTGCTTTATTATCTCATGTCAGGTGTAATGTAAATCGGAAATTAATAGATGAACACTACTGAAATATTTAAACATCATATTTGATATTTCATATAACTATTAAATGATTTCATTACATTGAAACTGCTTTTTATTTAAAGTAAAACCATTGCATGCACTATATTAATTTAGACCTCCTTTATGTATTTGTTTTGGATCCATAGACTACATTCTTTATGCATTTCTACATTTGGGAGGCAGTTTTATCCAAAGTGACTCACATATGTATTTACCCTAAGAACCGAATCCACGACCTCGCCGTTGCTAGCACTATGGTCTACCATATAACAGAAGAAGCAAAATAATACTTAACACCTTGATTAAATCTCTACAGACAAACAGCAGAACAGACTGATTTATATTCTTCAGTTTAGACATGCAGTGTGAAGAAAAGCCTGTCATCTTTCTCAATTGCTGTTTTTTTTCTGCAGACTAAACAGCAAAACTGCAGCCGAACATCCTTCATGCAGCAGTTCAATCGCTGTCAGCAACACGGGTGATGAATGACTGTGTGTTTGTGGGAGAATACTGTGTGTTCTTCTGTTAGCGAGCGAGCTCATGAATGCTAACACTATTAAACGCTTAATAAATAAATGTATTATTTGATTAGCATTAACATACAATTAAAATACAATACCGTTCATGATGCCTGCACCCTCTATTTGGCCTGTATCAGCCAGACTTTATGGCAAGTATTTTCTCCAGCTCAGTGCACATTATGAATGCCGTATAGAACCATCATTAAAGTCAACGGGTAACGTAGGCCACGAGACGTAACACAGTTAAATCATAAGGTGCCCGGAGCAGACGTGGCCATTGAATATCTCTGTAATTCAAATGTACAGCCGAGCATGCTGGGAGTTTGGTATAATGATTTGTATCTTGGTAATGAGGTGCCTTAAATAAAGCTGATTTACCGGAACCCTGCAGTTGCAGATCCAGGTTCAGCATTGAACGAGGTTACGGTTATACTGATCTACGACTGCAATCAGTGTTGTTGGAAGGGAACTGTGTAAATCTGCAGTTTTGAAGTTTGTTAGGTGCTTGCTGTTTTGATTTCTGTGACTGGATGTGATGGCAGACCCGTGGGCTGGAATCGCTCTGCTATTGCCGTTTTACATAAGCACTCCAGTATTAAGTGGCACTTCTCCAGAATACAGGCTTTTCTGCATAAGAACAAATAGAGACTCACAGGTATTTATAACGGCAGTTCACTGGGGCTACATTCACACAGTCAATGTTTTACTAAGAGGGTCTCAAATTGTTCTGTTCATAAAACAGTTCACAGTAGCATTTAAATACTGTGTGTGACGGATTACTGAAGTCGGTCCTCTTTTCAATTCCCATTTATTCCAATAGCAGTGAATAAAGCCTGTAACCATAGAGACAGAATAAAGTAAATACCAAAGATGCATCCAGAACACTGTAAAGTCTCATCACATGTGACGCAATGGCATTTAAAATGAGTCCACACAAGGTATGAGTCCATCAGTCAAATTTTCATTAACTGACGGTATTGAATTATTATTTTTAGAACACATCATTATTGAAAATTTTTTGGATGACAGTCGCTGTATATACTGTGTGTCTGGAAGATTTTCTTTATGTTTTTGAAAAAAGGAAAGAAAGTCGGCACAACATGGCTCCAAAAATTTGAATTGTGGCTCCTTTTTTTATTAATTTCCTTGTTGAGCAGCCAATTTGAGCAACATATTGCTTTGCTGTGGATGTGCGTGCTTTGGATCTGATTTGAGTGTTTTTGAAAGAAATCTCTTCTGCTGTCCAAGGCTGCTTTTATTTGATAGAGATACAGTAAAATCAGTAATATTGTGAAATATTATTACACAATAAAAATAACCGTTTTCTATTTGAATATATTTTAAAATCAATGATCAAAGCTGTATTTTCAGCATCATTACTCCAGTCTTCAGTGTCACATGATCCTTCAGAAATCACTCTAATATGGTGATCTGATGCGCCAGAAACATTTCAGATTATTATCAATGTTTGTGCTTTATAATGTTTTTGTGGAAACTATAATACTTGTTTTCAGGATTCTTTGATCGAAAGAAAAGCATATATTTGAAAAATAACTTTACCTTGTGATAAATTTTATACATCCTCGTTGAATAAAAGTATTAAATTCTTTTCGAATCTGACCCCAAACTTTTGATCGGCAGTGTATCTCCATCACATCACATCATAGACAACTAGAAAATCCCTCTCGCTTATAACAACTGTGAACGCTATTATAAGAAGACCGATGGCCGTATTCTGCTGCTGGCTGAGTGGATATTTCAGCAAGCTAGTTCAGGTTTCACAGGGAGAGAGAGAGAGAGAGAGATTTTGTGGTTAGGTGGCACATAACATTTTCCTCTGGAGGTTTCCAGCATTGCAGCTGACATTTAGCTGCTGTTTCCCTTATGAGCTAGTTTTCAGATTCTACAATTGCTAATATGTTGAACAAAGACTTTTATACCCTAACAAGCCTGACTCTCTCATTTGTCTTGGCTCCCATCCGTCCTTGTGATCCTTTTCTTTGGGATGAAATGGAGAACAGAGGTTGGCGGCCCAGACACAGGGTTTATCCGCCCCTCTCTCTGATCGAGTCCTGAGAGGACTGAAAGACTGCATGAATGATGACGCTTAGATTAGCTAGAAGGGTCGTAATAAATTAGGCGCTGGCTCAGCCAGTCAATTACGACGGGTTTCTCAGCCCTCCTTGGGCACGAACTTCCCAATTCAAAAGCTTCAAATAAGATTCATTCTCATCTGATCGGATCAGACCATTCTGATATCACAGGCGGTGTTAGTAGGTCAGTTTAAGTTCCCCCAAGAGAATGTGTGCTCACAATGTCGATTTTGGGAGTTTGTAGGACAGCAATTCAATGAATGCTTGCTGAGAAGTAAACTACAGTTGTGAAGGGACATGTTGTGGATATCTATTGCTCCTTTCCCCCAGGATATTATAAGAATGAATGCAAACATGTGTAAGTTGTGGGGTTTGCAACATAAACGATTCAGTAAGATTGAAAGAAAGGTTCTTAAATGAACATCTAGTTCTTTAGGTCTGTTTGGCATAAAGCTGGACATAATGATGAGTCAATTTGATCATAAAAGTGAAGATTAGCACCATAGGTTTAATAGCTTGATAGTTTGATCAATACTGTGATGAAGAGAGAATTTATCAGATGTATTAAGCTGTTGATTCTATGGACTTTTGCATAAAAGTCTAAATGTTTTGTGGAAACACATTTGTGGTTCATTTCTTGACACAGCAGGAGAAGTGTTGAGATAGAAATGGATAACAGCCGATGTGTGGCTAATGCATTGGGTGTGTGTTTTCCCCGCCTTCCAGCGAGTGGGATTAATCCTCGACAGATGAACCGGAACACGTGGCGTGTCTGATATTCAACCAACCCATGATGACCCATGTCACACTTAGTTTTTCTACATAAGTCCTCTACAGATTTATGTTCCTCCGTGTCCTCATGGTCAGTGAGTGAAGAGCACCAGTGGTCCCATCATAACCTTCAAGAAATGGTACACCTCTTCCTTAAGAACTAATTTATAACAATAAGCACTTTTTGGGTTATGGGCTTCTTTTTAAATGGCTAAACGTGATCTGGAAGGTCATTTGTGGGCTATTTTTGACTGAGGAGTAAAGATGGTTGAAATAGAACAGTGGGAGTTGAGGATTACAGCAAGACAAGGCAATGCCAGGTCACCTGAAGCTCAAGAACTGGATGTAATTACCTGTTACCTGCAGTTGTCAAAGCTGATGCAACCGTGGCAGGCCGTCACAAAAAAATGACAAAAATCCTAATGAGGAGTTTGCCATGAGGGTATCCTAACTCCCCACATATATCTGATGTTTGCCCATCAATCCCAGCCTCTGCTTCGTTTGTGTAAGGGTAAGGGAGCGCAACAGGTGGAAGACTTCAGTGGTAAGTGCTAAGCCAGCCTTCAAGCTTAATTGTATAATTCCAGACCAAGTGTTCCACAGCGCTGATTTTACTGTGCAGACTCAACATAATTGGTGGTCTGTATAAAACAGATTTGCACTGAAAGAGACAGCCAGACTTAAAACGGAACATCAATGTTAGTTTAGTTGTCATTATATGTTGGGAAACACCTTTGTATACTTTGTATTCTTTTAAAAGACAAAAAAATAAATAAAAAATAAATGATGTGATTAGAGCAAGTGCTGTTATTTCAGGAAGGAAACCAGCTGAAAGTTGATGACCAAGATGACCAAGTCATGCGCAAATTTGAAGATAGACAAAAGGAACCATAGTGCCAAAAGGAGTTAAGACTGCTTGTAAAGACATTATATTAGGTTTTGTTACTGGAACACAATGGTAAAGGGGACAAGAAGAGACATAGAATTGGACTGTTGAATAGAGCTCAAAATATTGGAAGGATATTGGAAGGAGCCTCTTGACTTGGTTTCATTGAGCTTTAAAAAGTGACACTTATGGTGTGAGACATGACAAATACGCCATAGACTTTCATCTGCAACTCGATGTGACAACATTGATTTATGCGATTAAATTGATGCGCCAACTGCCAATTAACATGATAAAAAAGTTAAAGCTGCCGTCAGCAAATTTTTTTTAATCATATTCAGTGAAATCGACACTATAATCCGACAGAACAACATAAATAAAGTGGTTTTAGAAAAAAAACAGAGCTTCTAACTCCACCTGGAGCGTGTTATTTGTTTTGCAAAAATCCACGGCTCCCGGATCATCGGGTCCAATCAGCGCAGGGTGGTGTGAGATCTGACTGTCAATCACAGATCGGGCACACGCCCCCCCTCGCGCACGCTACAATCATATGCACACGCCTGAAGTTCGCGCAGTAATGAAGAGTGATGGCGGATGTATCTCGCTTTCAAAACACTAACAAATCAAGTAAGCTCATTTAGAGTATAAATGACGTTAGCAATTGCACTCTATCGGTAGATTAGCCAGGACAGCATACCTCCAAATACTCCATAGTGTTGATGGATGCTGATGAGACGGGCACATTCACAGATAACCTGGTGCACACGCACTGACGAGCACGAACTCGGTGGGAGGGTATCCGTTGATAGTGGGGGAGGGGCAAGAGAGTTGTAAACATTCAAAATTTTGCCTAAGTCCACTCAATCTGCCAGACTTGCCGACTGCAGCTTTAAGTCCTAGAATGTTTTTTTCTTCCAAAGTGATCAAATAATTAACTGCTCTGTTAGGCTTTTGTCACACACGGTTCGATTGCTTGGTTCCACCACGAGTACTAGCAGCAGCTGTTCACCACTGTCACTTGGTAAGGACTCAGGAGGGCAAGACACCAGCTGTTTGACTCAAGTTTTGTCCCTTTGGTTTAACTACTAAACTTTAACATTTGCTTCTGTGCCAAAGCGGCACGTGGGTTTGTCTGCCGTGAATGTACAGTGCTGCAAATGACGCAAAGTATACAAACTGTTTGCTAAAGGCAAGTTCTACAAAGACCTGTACAATATAGGCAGATTATACAAGTAAAGCAGGACTGTGTTCATAACAAGTGTAAATCATTCCACATGAACCATACGCCAGACTATTTGATGTCCAAGTTCAGATTGTTTGGTTGTTGTGAAAGCCTTTCTGAAATTGGAAAAGCAAATCAAACCAAAGTCCCTTAAAGGAGTAGTTCACTTTTTAAAAAACTTTTGCTGATAATTTACTCGCCCCCATGTCATCCAAGATGTCCATGTCTTTCTTTCTTCAGTCGAAAAGAAATTAATGTTTTTGATGAAAACATTCCAGGATTTTTCTCCATATAATGCACTTTGCTGGGCACCAAACGGTTCAAGGTCTAAATGACCGTTTCAGTGCAGCTTCAAAGGGCTTTAAACGACACCAGACGATGAATAAGGGTCTTATCTAGAGAAACGATCGGTCATTTCAAAAATAAATAAAAAAGTTAAAGTGTTATAGGCACAAATGCTCGCCTTGCGAACTCTCCTGTTCAAACTCGTTCATCAAAATTAACAAATCTTTTTTCGAGTTTGTGCCTATACAACTTTAACTTTTTTATTTATTTTTGAAATGACAGATCGTTTCTCTAGATAAGACCCCTATTCATCGTCTGGTGTCGTTTAAAGCCCTTTGAAGCTGCACTGAAACGGTCATTTAGACCTTGAACCGTTTGGCTACCATTGAAGTCCATTATATGGAGAAAAATCCTGGAATGTTTTCATCAAAAACATTAATTTCTTTTCGACTGAAGAAAGAAAGACATGGACATCT
The DNA here is from genome assembly GCA_029959095.1 of Rhinichthys osculus. NCBI lineage: Eukaryota > Metazoa > Chordata > Actinopteri > Cypriniformes > Leuciscidae > Rhinichthys > Rhinichthys osculus. Next base: position 40,161,538 of record JARWKJ010000016.1, on the reverse strand, counting down.
TGGATGACATGGGGGCGAGTAAATTATCAGCAAAAGTTTTTTAAAAAGTGAACTACTCCTTTAAGGCTCCGATATAGTTTAAGCAAAATCGAAGAATGAACTGGTGTGACGTAATTTCAAACAAATATGGCCAAAATGAAGATCGTTTGGAGTCCATTTCTGGAGTTTGAAACAGCAGCTGGTAAACTCTTTCAAAGTACTATTGGTCCGTGGCGATTACGTAATGGTGTCCGCCTTATTCTCCGGTTCATTTCCTCTGTTCAGTCTGTCGAGGTCAGACGTGAGTAAAAACATGAACACACTGAAGACCTGCTTTATATTGAAGTTGTACTAATTGAAAGTGACACTGGCATGCTTTTTAATGTTCAATACTGTAAAGCTCCTTGTTTTGAAGCAATCTCCAGTATAAAGTGCTATACAAATAAACGTGACGTGTCTTGACTGGAGTGCTGAAAACATATCCACATCACTATGATCAGATGCTTTCTGAACCGCTGTTTTCTCACCGCTGTCATTTGTGTTACTGAGAGGAAAACATGCAGCACATATTTACATATTCATCTAAACGGCTCTCAGGAGCGTGGGTGGCATCGAGGTGGTCGACTTCTTTTTATGCCTAAGCGAAGAATGTAAAATAACTTTGCCGTGAGTATATTGGGGGCTTTAATTTTATTCTTGTCCTTCTACACACTTCTTTCCCTCTATGTTTTCACTGTTGTTTTTCTTGGCAGTTACCAAACTGAGCCATCGTGTGCTAATAATTTGTATAAAAGACACTTCGGTTGACAGTAAAAGCGTCTGCTTCATCATTAAATGCTGAATTATGACCGTGACCTCATTCTGTCTTCAGTGGCGTCGCCCTGCTCCGTGAACACCGCCTCAGGACATATACTTACAGACATTTAGGCTGGACAAATGCTTTGTTTCCACAGAGTTTAAATACAGTTGACACAGCAACCACTCAGACTATTGACTAAATGTAAAATTGACAGATTCGTACACAGCATTTGACGGGACGTGTTCAATTATTCATTTGGCCTATTGAACTTTTCCTGCTAGACAGGTTGTACGAAGAAATGTAAATTCTCCTGCTGGTTTTGCTCTAGCTGCTGTGCCCTTAGTCCAAACTGTAAATAGATTGTGATCTGATTTAATAGAGAGCAGATTGTTCACAAATCTTACCTTACGAAGTACCTCAGAGAAGGTTTTAGAAAGAAAGGTGCTACATGTTCACACAAGAATACAGTTGTAGAGTCTGTGGTTACATGCTTAAAAAGAAAGGTATTGAAATCAATGGTTCCTTGAAGAACCTTCAACATCCATGGAAACTTTACATTGTCAAAGACTCTTTATAGTGGTTATTAAGGGGTTCTTTAGATTATTAAAATGTTCTTTACACTAAGACAAAAATGGTTCTTTAAATAACTGTTCGCTGAAGGTTCTTTGGGAAGCCAAAAATGGTTCCTTTATGGCGTCACTGTGTACATTCATCAGTTATAAATGAGTAAATCTACATTATAACCAAACTGACTCACATAAATGTTCATCATCGAGATCAGTTTTCTGGCCATGACCCAAATCTGGTGCTCTACATTAGACAAGCACACACTTGAACTGGGTAGTCATCAATCCTAAACACAGTATGAACGGTGGTCAGATTAATGCAAAACATTGCTTTGTTAGACACACAGCCACAGAAGACCTGCATCTGGTCTCCGCTCTGTGAGTTGCCTAAATGTTCTTTTCCTAATGAAATATAGAAGACGATTATGCATCTAGTCATTTCTCCACCACCAGCTGATTTTTTGGGGCCTACCCAAACTTGTGCGATTTGGACTGTTCTCCGTCTTTCTCTGGTTTGAAGGGAAATTGGTTCCTTGCTTAAATATTAATCCTCTTTTACAGATTCTAAATCCAGTTTTCTAATCTGTGCCTCATTAAAAATGTATGCTGGAACATGCTTTATTTGAACGGAGTGGAGACGTGGCAGGGTACACATGCCGCCGGTATGGCAAGAGAAGCCAGACAGAGCGGCTTATGGAGCTCAGGGGTTCGGTCAGTGGATTAACACGCTTTTTACAGGAGGACTTCTGGTGAGCTTAGCATTTGAGGAAATGCTCTCTTTGAAAGAGAATGCCGTTCTAGGAATGTGTAACCTAGTGATGTTTTCTTCTTGAGAAACCTTTAAAGGACCGGCCCTCTTACAACCAAACAGTTGTCTTGACAGTACAGCTTTAAGTCCTTTTTAAAAGTCTGACCACTTTAAGTGGACCAAAAAGTAATCCGAGTAAAAGATCCTTTTTGGTTTACTTTAGTTGTGATGGGGTCTCGGTCACACTGCTGTTTTTACAACCTATATTACCTGAATAGACTATTATTTTACTTCTGCTGATTAATTTTTTTCTTATTACACTCTCAGAAAAAAGCTGTTTCACTGTACCTTATTTAACTGTAAAGGGTGCATATTAGTACCTTAAAGGCACATTACAGTATTATTACCTAAAGTGTACATTAGTACCTTTTGAAAGGGTACTGCCCCACTGACAGATTTTGTACCTTTATTTCTGAGTTTATTAATCAGTCAATACACTTACAGTTATTTTTTTTTCTACCCAAATCCTGGGTTGAGTCTTTTGGGTAATTTTTTTGGGTTCTTTTAAAAGAAAAAAATAAGCTAGTATTATATAAAAAAATAATTAACCCATGCTAGGTTAAATAAACAACCCAATTTACTGGGTAAAATTAACCAAACATATGTTCTGTCCTATATTTACCCAGCCCTAGGGTTAAAAATAACCCAAATTGGGTTGTTTTTAACCCAGTGGTTTTTTTTTTAGATTATATTAGAATATAAGTGACAATGCATTTTTATGCAGCACTCAATACAGTGTGACTCTACCCATTGACCAAAGATGTCCACCTGACGCTTGAATTATAAAGCTAATTTTGTAATGACTTTCTAATGATCTAAAGCCAATGTTTGACTCTGCTACAACGTCTAAATTATGTTAATTTAGGGGCTTTTCTCAGCAAACACTTTTAGCCATTCTATAAATAATGATAACCTTGTCCCACATATGTTGCCCATACAGCTTTCTCCTAAAAGGTCTTTGTAGCGATGCAAAGAGGCTCTGGTCTCAGTTAGATGTCTTTTTCTGTCTTGGCCCCTCTAGAAGATCTACATGCCCAGGCAGAAGAGCACTGAACGTTAGATTGAGTGGTGTATTTTAGGCTTCTGAGGTGATTGATTGATTGACTCTCTGTATTGATGGAGGCAATGATTGATGGATAGGTGAAGCTGTGGATGAACGCGCAGTGTAACTGATGTGAACTTACCAGTCAAAGATCACGGCGAGCCATTGGATCACGCTATTAGTGGGTCTGAGCCTTTGTGAGTTTGTTCTGCTGGTGTTTTCCCACCGTCCTGATTTTAGATGAGCACACACTGAAGAGCCCAGGGCTCTCAAATAGTCAGTGTGTTGAATTAAGCAAATATACACAGGTACACACGACTGCTGTAAATAATCATTAATGTGAGCCATATTGATACATAATGTGTCATCTTGGATGTCAGATATCTAATAAGATGTCTGTGTTGTTTAATGTTGCTATAGTATCATGTTTTCTCTGAATGAAGCTGACCTATAAATACCCTCTATGGTACTAATTAGTTTAAAGAATAAAATAGATTGTTTGACTTAATTTGAGTTGAGCCAAAATAAGCCAATATATAGTGCAAATAAAAAGATTTCTAATTCTGAGTGGATTTTTTTTTATTTCTTTTTTAGATAATGTTGCCATGGTCACTCTGTATCACAACCGGAGTCTAAAATTAGCTCTCATAAAGCACCAAATGCACATATAAACAGTTTGTTGAGTAAATAAAAGTAACTGCAACATAATATAGGATTTAAATCAAATCGTAGAAATGATAAGCTGAGTCATTATTCATATAAAACCATATAGTAACAGAACACATCTAAAACCACTTGCACATCTTGTAACAAGTGGTTTATTTTAAATAGACTTAGTTAAATATTAGCTCCTTTTAACCCAGATTAATGTGTCTTACATAGCCTATAGAGTTATAAAACACGATCTATACAATTTCACAGCAAGGATGTGCATTAGTAAAAATGCATTATTGCAATCTTACATAATAGCAATGTTCATATTTTTGGTAAAACTATGTTGGAAACATTTTCTCTACGAACAAAAGTATTTACTTTAAACAACAGCTATTTAACTGATGAGGTATACAGCAAACATCAGCATCTAGGATTGGTTAGTTAAAGACTGTCCTGTTAGTTGTAGCATTGTAATATGTAGTAGTCTAAATTGTGAGAAAGTGAAGGAAGGGCAGCGTATCATTGAAGGCTACAGACGGCAAGTGTGCAGTTTTATTCTGAGACGTATAGAGGGAAAACAACATACTGACATATGCTATGTTGTGAGTTAGCTGTCTCCATTAATATATATTTCTGTCTGTAGTGTTGTCCTCCATCATGCAGAATGTGTCATCGTTTTTTTCTGAGCATATGTGTGGGTGATGTCTGCTTTAAATGCAAACAGGTGAAGCAAACTCTGCCGTGTGGCATTGATTCTGGGAGTGATGGTGTTACAAGGACTTTCATTTATTTCATTCACCCTAGAATAAAACAAGTGTTATTTCCAGACAGGCATCCAGCAGGACTGCCTCTCTCCAGCTGTACTGTTGAACAAGGATATAACAGAACAGAGCTGGTGTGAAATGAGAGATGAGTGTTTGAACTTAATAAGAGATAACAAAAAAACAACCAAAAAACAATATTCATTTCACAAATATGTGCGCATGCCTGATGTATTGGATGATATTGGGAGATTATCTTTAGGATTTCGTTTTATGTATGTATGTACTGTATGTTCATACTGGCTTCACATGTTGTAACAAACTGCAAACAACTGCAAAAATAGTTCAATCCAATCAATCAATCAATCAATCAATCAATCAATCAATCAATCAATCAATCAACCAACCAACCAACCAACCAACCAACCAACCAATCAATATATAATCCTTGTATTATATATATATATATAATACAATCGGCAATATCTGAAATCCTTGACCTTGTGGGGACAGTTTTTTTCCCCAAGAGAAAAACAGCTTATACAATTTTTCTTTTTCTTCTTTTTGTTTTCTGTGATGGGTAGGTTGATGGTTAGTGGATAGAATATACAGTTTGTCTATGGAAATTCTCCATAAACCATAAAAACCCAACGTGTGTGTGGTGTGTGTGTGTGTGTTTCAACATCGCTCAACAGACATGCTCAGATGTTGATGTCACTCCTACAGAGTGTGAGGCCTAATTAGTTGCTGCTGTTTCCTCATAAATTATCACCCATAATGTGACTGTGAAATACCTCCCATCACATACACACACACACTCACGGCCTCTCATCACCGAATCTCCAAACATCGTTTTCAGAGCACACACGCATGCTTTTGTCTCCTCAGCTCACCACACCCACAAGAACACACTGCTCGCTCACTCAAACAGCACCGTTTCCCCCCACGCGTCCCTGCATTTGAATAAATAAGCAGCATTATGCAGAACAGCAAAAGTGATTACCCACTTTTAAAAGCCTTTATGAATATTTATAATCAGTTACTGTCACCGCTTACTTCGGAGGCTATTTTGTTATTCTCTTGGGAAGCGCTTTAGATTTTTTGAGCAAATCTTTAATGTGGTGTATCAGGCTGTCTGTCTGCTCAGCTCACGTTAGGGTACACTAACACACACTGATGCCTGGCTTTTGTGCTCACCGAATGAGATCAGAAAGACCTGGTGGCAGATAGAAATGGAGAGTGGGTGGAGGAGTGCAGAAAAATAAACAAAACTCTGATTAAAAGAGGGGGGGTATGTTTGGAATAGAAAATGTACCTTTAGGATTTACTTTGAAACTATTTTCTCTCAGAAAACTGCTAGTAAATGTCACAAATAATTACAAAGAAATGGCAAGTAGAACTTTAGTGATATTGTATAGTATTTTCTTGTGAAATGTATTCAAATAGTCTTTTTGTCCATAGACTAGTTTTTTTTTAAATAGAAATGTTTGTATGTTTATTCCCATTTTATGGAAATGTCTTAACTTCTGCCAATCTGATCATATAATGAACTGATAAAGAGAGCCAGTAATCTTTTATGTCATGTCTTAGATTGTGTTGAGTATTTCTCTGTGACTAACAGTACCAGCCACTGTTATATCTGAACAAAGGAGTCTCTCACGCCTGAGGCTGATAACATTTTGGAGTGGGTGATTACTCACCAGTATTCACCAGTACTCAACAGTACTCACAAGTACTCAACAGTACTCACAAGTACTCAACAGTATTCAACATTACTCAACAGTGCGCACCAGTACTCAACAGTATTCACCAGTACACAACAGTACTCACCAGTATGCATCAGTACTCACCAGTACACAACAGTACTCATCAGTGCACAACAGTACTCATTAGTACTCAACATTATTCACCAGTACTCAACAGTTCTCTCCAGTACTCAACAGTTCTCTCCAGTACTGAACAGTTCTCTCCAGTATTCAACAGTTCTCTCCAGTACTCACCAGTACTCAACAGTATTCACCAGTACTCACGAGTACTCAACAGTATTCAACATTACTCAACAGTGCGCACCAGTACTCAACAGTACTCACAAGTACTCAACAGTATTCACCAGTACTCACGAGTATTCAACAGTATTCACCAGTACTCACGAGTACTCAACAGTATTCAACATTACTCAACAGTGCGCACCAGTACTCAACAGCACTCACAAGTACTCAACAGTATTCACCAGTACACAACAGTACTCACCAGTATGCATCAGTACTCACCAGTACACAACAGTACTCATCAGTACACAACAGTACTCATTAGTACTCAACATTATTCACCAGTACTCAACAGTTCTCTCCAGTACTCAACAGTTCTCTCCAGTACTCACCAGTACTCAACAGTACTCACTGGTACTTAAAAGTACTCACCAGTACTCAACAGTATTTACCATTACTCATCAGTACTCAACAGCAAAAACAGGACTCAACAGTACTCACCAGCACACAACAGTACTCTCCAATACTCTCCAGTACTCAACAGCACACAACAGTACTCTCCAATACTCTCCAGTACTCACCAGCACACAACAGTACTCTCCAATACTCTCCTGTACTCTCCAGTACTCAACAGCACACAACAGTACTCTCCAATACTCTCCAGTACTCACCAGCACACAACAGTACTCTCCAATACTCTCCAGTACTCAACAACACACAACAGTACTCTCCAATACTCTCCTGTACTCTCCAGTACTCAACAGCACACAACAGTACTCTCCAATACTCTCCTGTACTCTCCAGTACTCAACAGCACACAACAGTACTCTCCAATACTCTCCAGTACTCACCAGTACACAACAGTACTCTCCAATACTCTCCTGTACTCAACAGCACACAACAGCACACAACAGTACTCTCCTGTACTCTCCAGTACTCACCAGCACACAACAGTACTCTCCAATACTCTCCTGTACTCAACAGCACACAACAGTACTCTCCAATACTCTCAAGTACTCACCAGCACACAACAGTACTCTCCAATACTCTCCTGTACTCAACAGCACACAACAGTACTCTCCAATACTCTCCTGTACTCTCCAGTACTCAACAGTACTCTCCAATACTCTCCTGTACTCACCAGCACACAACAGTACTCTCCAATACTCTCATGTACTCACCAGCACACAACAGTACTCTCCAATACTCTCCTGTACTCTCCAGTACTCAACAGCACACAACAGTACTCTCCAATACTCTCCTGTACTCACCAGCACACAACAGTACTCTCCAATACTCTCCTGTACTCTCCAGTACTCAACAGCACACAACAGTACTCTCCAATACTCTCCAGTACTCACCAGCACACAACAGTACTCTCCAATACTCTCCTGTACTCTCCAGTACTCAACAGCACACAACAGTACTCTCCTGTACTCTCCAGTACTCACCAGCACACAACAGTACTCTCCAATACTCTCCTGTACTCTCCAGTACTCAACAGCACACAACAGTACTCTCCAATACTCTCCAGTACTCACCAGCACACAACAGTACTCTCCAATACTCTCCTGTACTCTCTAGTACTCAACAGCACACAACAGTACTCTCCTGTACTCTCCAGTACTCACCAGCACACAACAGTACTCTCCAATACTCTCCTGTACTCAACAGCACACAACAGTACTCTCCAATACTCTCCAGTACTCACCAGCACACAACAGTACTCTCCAATACTCTCCTGTACTCAACAGCACACAACAGTACTCTCCAATACTCTCAAGTACTCACCAGCACACAGCAGTACTCTCCAATACTCTCCTGTACTCAACAGCACACAACAGTACTCTCCAATACTCTCCTGTACTCTCCAGTACTCAACAGTACTCTCCAATACTCTCCTGTACTCACCAGCACACAACAGTACTCTCCAATACTCTCCTGTACTCACCAGCACACAACAGTACTCTCCAATACTCTCCTGTACTCTCCAGTACTCAACAGCACACAACAGTACTCTCCAATACTCTCCTGTACTCACCAGCACACAACAGTACTCTCCAATACTCTCCTGTACTCTCCAGTACTCAACAGCACACAACAGTACTCTCCAATACTCTCCAGTACTCACCAGCACACAACAGTACTCTCCAATACTCTCCTGTACTCTCTAGTACTCAACAGCACACAACAGTACTCTCCAATACTCTCCTGTACTCTCCAGTACTCAACAGCACACAACAGTACTCTCCTGTACTCTCCAGTACTCACCAGCACACAACAGTACTCTCCAATACTCTCCTGTACTCAACAGCACACAACAGTACTCTCCAATACTCTCCTGTACTCTCCAGTACTCAACAGCACACGACAGTACTCTCCAATACTCTCCAGTACTCTCCAGTAATCAACAGCACACAACAGTACTCTCCAATACTCTCCTGTACTCAACAGCACACAACAGTACTCTCCAATACTCTCCTGTACTCTCCAGTAATCAACAGCACACAACAGTACTCGCCAATACTCTCCAGTACTCTCCAGTAATCAACAGCACACAACAGTACTCGCCAATACTCTCCTGTACTCTCCAGTATTTAACAGCACACAACAGTACTCGCTAGGGATGCACCGAATCCAGATTTGTGGGGTTCGGCCGAATACCGAATCCACTGGTTAAGATTCTGCCGAATCCGAAACCGAATACCGAATCCTATGCCGCGTTCCAGGCAACCTGTAACCTGTGTTTTTCCAACTCGTAACTGGGAGTACATCGTTCCAGGCAACCTGTAACCCGTGTTTTTCCAACCTTATACCCGTGAAAGTGCACTGGAACGGCAGTCAAACCCGTGACTTCCCATCCGTGAACTCGTACTAGATCGATGTAGCCTACTCCCAGTTACGAGTTGGAAAAACACGGGTTACGGGTTGCCTGGAACGCGGCACTACTCTCATCCTCAGTCCATTAACACAGTAAACACATTAATGAAGTAAACAAAGTGGATTTTTCATTTTATTTTATTACTGTAAATAATAAACACTAAAAAAAAAGAAAAAAAAAGAATAAGCAACATTATGCATTTTAACAGCGGCGATGTTGTGTAGCCTATTGTTTAGAGTCCTTGCCACCATGAGACAAATCGGCATTGCAAATTGAACATGTAGCTCGACTTGAATTGCCTTCTTTTCACTGAAAGTACTGCCAAACAACACTTTTTCTGCTCACGAGTTCCATTTTCACTTTCTCACAGCCATTCGAACGGTCCACCTGCTGTAACGACGAGTGGAAATAAGGTGTGGCCCCTTTAAGAACTGCGCGCTCCCTGTTAAACTGTCTGCACTGCAGTCCGTATTGTATGTGCCGTGCGCCTCGAACACATGCCCATGATGGGCATGTGTTCGAGGCGCAGCCCATGTATGCAGTTTATTTCTATTTGATGCTCATTTTTACCTTATTTTGTTAAGTAACGCTGTGGACGGTAGAACGTGTGACAGACAGTTACACAAGTTTGATTGTGGAATAAAGTGCGAGTTGTGAGATGCCAATCGCCTCAGTGAGTCTGTCTGGCCTCTGTAATAACTTTAGCTGTGAGCTATCCCTATTTTTCTTCCTGACACAACGCGTTACACTACAGGCTTGTTCGACTTGAACCTGAGCGCTGCACAGACAGATCAGTTTATGACATCAAAGTACCGCGAGAGCAATTCAAAAGCATAAGGAGCCGTCTGCTCTCCATTCGTTCACGCGGTACTTTGATGTCATTCACTGATCGGTGACCTCGACGTAGCGCGCGTAGTGCAAGCCTAGGGTTCGGTTCGGTGGAAAAAAATTATGAGGTTCGGCAGAAACCGAACCCCGTTAAAAAGCCCAATATTCGGCTGAATCCGAATCCGAATCCTGGATTCGGTGCATCCCTAGTACTCGCCAGTACTCAATAGTACTCACCAGTATTTAACCGTGCTCACCGGTATTTAACAGTACTCACACTGCTTCTGGAATTTAGGCAGCTTTTCTTGAGTATCACAGTATGCAGTTGCTTGGAGCCAATTTAGTGCAGTTGAGGCTTCACGAAAATAAAAATGTTTACAATAGACTACCATTCAAAAGTTTGGGGTTGATAAGATTTTAAAAGGTTTCTGAAAGATGTCTCTTCTGCTCACCAAAACAGCATCTATTTGATCAAAAATACAGTAATATTTTTATTACAACTCTTTTCTATGTTTAACTCTTTCCCAACCATTGGGTTTTTCCGTCAATCCGTGTTTTCACTGTTATACGGTAGGGAGCGCTGTTATGCATATGAAAAAGTACAGCTTCTCCGGATCGAAAAAAATCAAAGAAAAAGATCTGCATAAACCAGAAGGAGCGGATAGAAGTTGTTTACACACAACGTTATCATCAAACATCAAACAACCGAAGAGGTAACCACTGTGAAGCTTTGGGGTTGTTGATGGACTCAATCCACTCCATCAATGTTTTTACCATCTTTCTGAATCTGATCAGGCCGAACTCTTTGACAAAAATGCAAGTTTCTTAGCATTTTGTTCGAAATGTTGTTGATTTTTTTTAATTGAAACTTACCAACATTCAAGTGTTAAATTTTTTTTTTTTTTTTGTTATGTTTAAAATGTAATTTATCCCTGTGATCAAAGCTGAACTTTCAGAATCATGATTCCAGTCTGCAGTGTAATGAGCAGAGCTGTAAGGGTTTGTTGTGCCCAAGCTGTGCTCTGTCTTTTCTTTCTCTCTCTCTGGGTGCGTCTCAATCAGCTCTCTAGTTCAGTAGTCAGGGAACTGATCAGGGAGTCGGCCATTTTAAGGGTTGTGTCAATCGCAGAGTCCTACCAGTGCACTGCAACATTTCACTCTCTCTAAAAAGTCCCACAATGCACCGTGAAAACCAGGGAGCATCAATGCTCACTATGTTCCCTTAACAGAAGTTCTGAAGCATGAAACTTAAATCACTACACATAATGACACACAATAGATGTCTTTAAAAATACAAACCATTATTTCATTTTTTAGGGGAGCGGATTGGATCGATTCCTTTCCTAGATCCCTTTGTCCGATTTTAGGGAAAAATCGGATCTATTGGAGACGTCCAATAGATTACTTAAGCGCGCCAAAAAAACACCACAGACACAGTACAATCCACATGGGAAAATCTCAGAGTAAAACAAGCAGCTGTGAAAAATATGTTGCACCGGTGTATTGCCAGATGAGAAGTTTTTCTATGTATCATCTTTATACTCGTTTAAATCCTTTTATAACTGTTTTAATTTTCCATTTTAATTCCTTTCTGTGTAAAGCACTTTGAATTACCATAGTGTATGAAATGTGCTATATAAATAAACTTGCCTTGCCTTATTATATTTCAGCATAAACATACATAGATGGTAATTAGGTAGATAGGTAATTAACATAATCTAGCTAACATTTATAATTTATTTACGTCTGAAATGTTGCACATATATATATAACAAACAAAGTATGTATCATAATGTACTTTAAATATCACTTTACAAGTACTGTCAGAAAGATGTTATTATGTTCATAAATACCAGTAGTGATTTTGTACAACGAGGACGTTGTCACGAGTCATCAGTGTCCCAATGTGTAGTGAGCCAGCGTCCTTACTGTCCTTACCAGTGCCTGAATTCATGAACACATATACTGATTCACGAGCTCGGGAGCTTGGAGCTGATTGAGACGCTCCCTCGGTCTCTCTCTATAGGATAATCAGTGTCCTGTTGTGATTGGATGATGGGAGGGGGAAGAGAGTATTTAATGGGACCATCATCAGAGCTGTGTTCGTGTTGGCTTGACTGTGTGCAACAGCTTTGAGGTCTCGTCTTCAACCCTGGACTTGATGTTGTTTTAAAGCAAGTAGTTTGTGGCTCAGTGTGTCTTTACCTCATCTGTGTTGAACATTTCGAAGTAGAGTTTCTGTCCTTTGTCTCTCTAATTACACTCCAAGACTTAAAAGGGAGAAGTGAGTGTTTACGTCTATGATTATTGTATGTTTTGAGTAATATGTTCTGTTTTTGGTTTACTTGAAGTCTACTAGTTTAACCATTTGTTTCTTTACTGTGGGGTTAGTAGGGAAGTGCCATTTTTATTTTTATTTAAAAAATGTTAGCTAGGGAGTTGATTTATGTTGTATGTATACTTTTGTTTTCTTTTCTTTTAGTTTTCATTAAGTTTGGTTATGTTTGTTGCTTTGGCAATATCCCCTTCTGAATCTGATACCCACTTCTCTTTCTTTAGCTTGATTCTGTAAAAAAAGACTTTTTTTGTGAAATATAATGTGGTTATTGTTGTGAGACAATTCTGTGTGTGTAGATGGGGTGATTTTCATGCTGTTACACACTCATTCACCACCATCCATTTGGCTGTTGCGCTCCTCCCCTAGACCAATCAGGAAATTGTAACATCAGTGTCACATGATCCTTCAGAAATCATTCTAATATGCTGATTTGCTGCTCAAGAATTTTTTTCTCCAGCTATTTTCAGAAATTGACTTGGGTGGTGTAGGAGTTAAAGTTCACCCCTTGCAAGATGTGAGTCTTGAGACATCCCAGTTGTCTCCTTGATTATAAAACTTAACCTCTAGTTACTCCAATTTTAAGGGACCTTTCTACAGAGATATCAGATGAAAGTTGTGGAAACAAATTCCTTGGTTGTGGCAATAATTCAAGGTTTTGCAAGTTTTTTTTAAAATCGCTGTTGTTGATCTAAAAAATCAAATTTCAGACAACTTATATTGGTCTTTCTGATAAATATTATTATAGTAAAAATTATTATCAGTAAAGTCTTTCTTTTTTTAAAGACCAGGAAAACACATGTCTGTTGGCCGGTTAGCAAACATGAGCATTACTTCCAGTGCCAGTTACATTAAACGATAATGCCAGATTATTTATGCTTAACCCAGATTGGACTCTCAATGAGGTTTGAAGCAGAATTCAATACCTGCTGCATAAACCCTGCCAATTACAACAATATGGAAAAAGTTCACTGGTGTCCATTCTTCACTCTCACCCACACTTTTCTCAGAGTTATTCCAGGTCGGAAACTTTGATCTTGGGTTGCGCCTCAGGAACAACACCCTTACCAGATAACGTGCTTCCACAACCCTCATATCATTAAATGTACATTCGAACAGGTGGATTATGGGATTCGAGCTGTGTGAACGCTTGTTGTCACGAACTGAGTGGGATTGACATGAATGTAGTTGCCATGGGTTTCCCGTCTTTAATCAATGTCCACACACACGGCAGGCTCTGGCCGGGCATGTGCGCAGTCGGAAAAAAGAGTTAACACTTTCTCTCATCTATCTCCGTCGGGAACAAGTTAATTACTGAGACAGCTCGCTCATTTCACCACATCCATCAGACTTTGTTCCATCTCAAAGATTCCAAAAAGAACCTTCTAGAAGCAGTGTCTCACTTCAACCGGTCCACTCTATGATAAAGATTCCTCTGTTGCCATGGAGCCCACCTGGCCGTGACCTTGAGGCTGAGCCGGAGTCCATTAGTCACAAAGCGTCGCCACGGTCTATTCACTTTGTCAGGCTGGCCGACCAATAGGAGCTCTCCGTGCAAGTGTAAGGCCATCTTCTTGTTACCAAGAGTCTGCATAGCGACAGAGTGTTTTTGTCAAGTTCATCAGACTTCATTAAAAAGGAAGACACAGATATATAGGCCGCGCACACACACCTGATGTTTTCCGGCTCTGTAAGCAGCTGGAGAGAAATGATCCTTCTCTTCGGAAATGTTTGCGGTAGCTGAAACCTCGCAGTTTATCACTCAGTACTTGAGCCATCTTAGCTTTTAGCATTGTAATTCAGCACACGGTTGACGTTTGTTTTCACCACAAGAAAATACAATTTCTGTCCATTTGATTTGCTATCCTTTTGTTTTTCCATTATCTGGAGCGTGTTCTGCAAGAGTTCATAAGTCACCAAATACTCATTTGCAACCAAAGTTATAGCTGTCTGCTCAACAAAAGTGCGCAGGTTCAATTTTCTTGGCTGTCCTGGAACATACTCAAATGAATAAGTAGGACATTGGCCCCAATTCACAGGGAAATGAATTCTGAACAAGACGACAAATGTTCTGGTAATATTTCTGGACGTAAAGATTGAAGCAGATCCCCCTGCACACTGTCTTCTTTCGCATCTTTACGCTTTTTTTTCTTCCAAGCTGAACAGAAATTACTCTTGGCCTACAATAGATTGAAACTACGTGCATGTCAAGGTGGTTTTGGGACAGTGTGGGATGAGATATTATGAGAAAATACAACTTTTCTTTTTTTAAGCTGAACTGGAAGCAGCACACAGAGTCTTCTTTTAACAGAGTTTGAGGGTTTCGGATTTTACGAGGCAGATTATACTGTGGGGATCCAAGCAGAAAGACTTTTCACCCAGAATTAAACATTCACAATTGATCTCCAACCAGCAAACGTCCCCCACAGACCACCACTACGGCCTGATTTATATCGAGAGTGAGCGTTCACCACACAAACCTCAAGCACAGCTGATCACAGGCCTCGTGAGGGTAATATTCATAACTCATTAGATCCAAGGCTGATCTCTTAAATGGGCAAGGATTATCGTAAAATACTGACGGGTCACGGGCCAAAACATATGAGAAATGAAAGAAAATGGCATCCAGGCACATCTTCCAATCCGCATATCCATTCAAGATCATATCAAACACTTGACTGCGAGTGGAAAATCAATACGCCGTGGCCGAGTTCAAAAAGAATCTTCATTAAAAATGGAGAAGCCTGCACAATCCCAGCTCTCTGTGAGTCGGCCCTAGGTGGATGAGTTAAGCTGGAGGGATTCTTATCATTGTTAAGCAAATCGATCTGCTAAAGACGAAAGAAATGGAAAGTAAAGAGAAAGCGTAATAAGATTTATTCTGAGGCATATTAACAAAGTGCTGCTGCACAAAATGCGAGTGCTCACGGCAGCCAAAAGCTCACCTCAGCAGTTACAAAATGAGCTGTGGTAATGCCAGTATGTTGCAGTGTGCTAAAAGTCATTTTTCAGCTTTCGGAGTCTGTCTTCTATTCCCTGGTGCATTCATAACTGTGTGAATTATTGTTTTGTTCTTGAAAGCAAAGTGAAAAGTAGAAATGTGTGCAGAGAGTGTGTTGGGACGGTGTTGAGTATTTTTTCCTTTGATCCCTCACTAGGTCTACCTGACTTCAGGTGCATGTGTTTTGTTTGCTTTGTACACTCTAAAAAACACTGGGTTAAAACGACCCAATTTGGGTTGTTTTCAAACCAAGGTCTGGGTAAATATAGTACAGAGCACGTGTTGGGTTAATTTTACCCAGCAAATTGGGTTATTTATTTAACCCAGCATAATGGTTTGATTTAACACAGCATAATGGGTTGATTCATTTTTACTATAGTACTTGCTTTTTTTTGATTTCATACATTAATTAATGTTTATGGATTAACTTAAATCCTCTAAACTTTCAAAAGAAATATACTCCACACAACCACTGGTTTGCATGATAATTCCTTTATTTTTTTATCATATATTACAGTATAGCATATTGTATATAGTTTTGAATACATATTGCATATACATTTAAGCTTGTTTAACAAATATTAGAAGTAAAATAAGAAATAATTCAAGTGTAATCGACCAGTCTCTGTTGTTCCATATCCACCGTAACGGCGCTGGATCTCGTGCCGGCGCTTGTATCATGTTCAGTGGGGGAACTTCTAACTTCAGACTTATAGATGAAATAAAATGTACACAAACCTGTATTTTACCGAAGACACGCACCAATTTTACGGAGCTGCACTGCTCTCTCCCGAAGAGATCGCAAAAAGCCTGCGATAAATAACTCAACCCCTGGGTTGCTATATCTGACCCAGGATATGGGTAAAGAAAAAACTACCCTACCATTGGGTTGTCATGTTTGACCCAGGAGCTGGGTTACACAAAAACTACCCAAACACTGAAAAAATAACCCCCAAAAAATTGACCCAAAAGGCTCAACCCAGGATTTGGGTAGACAAAATAACCCAAGATTTTTTAGAGAGTGTAGAAGTTTAGCTCAAAAACATGCTTATATGTATGGAAAATTCTGATTCAGAAGAAAGTTTTTGATTTGGAGTGACATAAGTGTGAGTAAATGATGATGATAATTGGATTTCTTGGGTGAACTATCCCTTTACGGTAACATTACTCAAAGTAGGTCTTCAGTAAAGACGTATCAGCGATTACCATAATGAGGAAAACAGGGAAAGGCAGATGGTGAGGGCGAGTGATTTTGTGACAGCTGGAGTAAGTAACAGGCCATTTCTCAAATACAGCTAATTTGGTTCTTTATTACACAACACACTGGAGTTTCCTAGGGGCAGAGAAATTATTAATACATGCAATACATTTTATATATTGTTCTATTAAACTTCTTGAACACCAAGATTTGTTTCAACAGCGCTAGCGTTGTTTTTTAAATGTGCAAGTGAAGGAAAGTAGTCGAATGTAACTGGGAATACTTTTGAAGTTGCACTAATTGAATTGGAAACACTTTATTTTACCCATTTACTCATTCTTTTGACTATAAGTAACTTTTCACCTACATGTCAAATGACTCTCATTAGAGTATTAGTAGACTGTCTGCTTAATATCTGATAACTCTTTATTGAGATGCTCCTCAACAGATGACTTTGCAACTACATGTCAACTTATTCTACTAACCCGAACCCTTAACAGTCTACTAATACTCTAATGAGAGTTAGTAGACATGAAGGTGCAACGTTACTTATAGTCAACAGAATGTTTAAAGGGGACCATCACAATAAAGTGTAACCATTACATTGATGTCAAACAAACATGATTAATTTATACAATGGCAACCGAATACTTTTTTTAAGATCCAAACTACTGTCATATTGGGACGTGGGACATACAAATTATTTCCACGTTTTAGTCTCTTGATTCTTGTGTTTTATTCAGTGTAGGATTGACACATTGGAAAAATGTGCCTCTATATCTGCATTTTTTTGTAATGCAAAGTGCACGAGTCCCGTGAAACAAAAGCCACAATAAAAGATCTTAATAATGTGTAGAAGCAGCTAAAATATCACGATTGCATTTGATCTCCCTGTTACTTTTGTTACCTCTGTCACTTAAGTTTAGTGGAGGTGGTGGTGGCATTTTGAAATGTGATAGAGCATTAACCTATAAGTGCCACTCACTGGACATTTCACTTTGAAAGTGCTTCAAATATCATTTTACAGAAATGTACACTTTTCCAGTGAGCCTGGTTGGTTTGGTGATTTTATAAGGCCTTGTCCTGATGCTTTCTTCTGGTTTTGTGGCCTTGGTTGAGAAGTTGACAATGCTTTAAAAGTGCTGCAGTCACGGTGTTTACACTCTTCAGGAAGTTACCCTATGGACGGCTGACTGTGCTCATTAAACTGGGGTGTTTTAACACCACACATTAAACACAGGGGCTTTAAAACTGTTCAGAAGAGCAGGCTATTTCCAAAAAGGACATTTGAATTTCTATCTGAAATGGGTTCCTGGATGCTTTTGCTTTCCTCGAGTGCAGCTCTTTGAACCCACTGTGCAGAGAAACATGCTGTCCTCTCTCAACCCAGCGCCCAGGATCCCCGTCTTCTGCATCACAGCTCCAGGCTTGATAAAGATGGAAGGTGTCCTACAAGCCTGTTACGCCGCGCTACGCATCTCGACATGCTAGGCTGATAATCGGACACTGATAGCCATCAAACTGTCACCACTGGGGAGAGAAAACACTAGCATGAGCACCTTATTTTCCACATAAATAACCTTCCCTCCACAGCTGCATCAAACCAAAACTGGCTTTGTAATTAATTTCTCTGTGTAAGTCTACTCTTGAAAGTTGAGATGGATGTTTCACCTTCAGATCTCTGAGTAGTTGCCGCACGCAGGGACTTGCTGTGCATTTCTGCTCTCAAAGAACTGAAAATGATAGATTTTACACTCCGCCATCACTTCATGCAAAGACATAACACATATCAAAGACGAGTCGTAGACGATCAATGCATGATGGAGACCTGACTTCTTTTAAAGAAAACTCTCAAAGAGATTAAATTGAGGTTTTGCTTAAAGAAATAGTTGGTAACACTTTACAATACGGGTGCACTAATAAGCATTAATTCATGCTTAACTAGTGCACAGATAATACTGAATTAATGTGTAACTAATAATTATCTAAGCTATTCATTAATGATTACCACATTAGGAACTAATTAAGAGTCTGTATGGTTAATGTATTAGTTCATACATGAATTGTTATTAATTAAATATTTAATTGTGAATTAATTCCCTAATAACTCATTTTTTAACTAATAGTGTTAATTAATATGTTAATTACCAGAATGAGCCAAAGCCTTGTATTTCAACTTGCAGATAATACAGGTACACTAATATGCATTAATACATGATTAATTAATTCATTGTTAGTGCAAATTCATGTGTAAATTACTACAATTACTAAATGACTAGTTAATAATGATGTGCCTCAACAAGTAAAGTCATAACATAATGATACCTTTGCAAATCATTAGCTAATGATTAATTAAAGCAGAAAACTGGAAGTTGAAGTGCATAGCTTTGACTAATTGTGGTAATTTACACATTGATTTACACTATTAGTTAATAAAATATGTTATTAAGGAATTAAAACACAATGACACATTGAATTAATAGCAATTCATGTATTACTTAATCTATTAATCATATCAACTCTTTATTAGTTGCTGATGCAGTAATAATTAACTAATAGTTTAGTTCTTCATGAGTCATACATTAACTCATGATTATCTGTGCATTAGTTAAACATGAATTAATGCATATTAGTGCACCCGTATTGTAAAGTGTTACCAAATAGTTCTCTTAAAACGGGAAATTCTGATGTATCTCAAATATTTTCTTAAGAACATCTTTAAATGATGGGTTTATTGTTATCTGATTATAGGGAGGTCTTGCTGAACACACACACATAACAGTGATCGATCATTAAAACAACGATTGGCCATGACTGAACGTGTCAAATCGGGACCTTGTTTTTAATATTGCAATTGTTGCAGCATCATTTTCGTCATCCCTCATAGCCCATTTTTTTTGCTCTGTCTGCAGATTCCCGTAATTATCATATTAAGCGTGCATGATATTTTTGTTGCAACTGGTTTGACCAAAGTCTAGCACTCATTGTCTCATTTTGAATGTGTCGTGTCGGGTTCAAAAGAGTAATTTTAATGTAGCTGTTAGAGCTGGTCTGTTGCATTTCTTTGCGCTCCATCTATCTTGTGCTCCCTCTCGTGTGAAAGCGTCCTGTATCTGTGTGTGTTTTAGTGTTTAGTGTGTGATCACACGTGCACAACTACATGCTGCTGAAAATTGTGCCATAACAACTTGAAAATAAAATGAGCGCATCTCTCTAGTAGTTACGGTATGTGTTTCTAGAGTTCTGTTGTAAAGCTTAATTGCAAGAATTTGAAAAGCTTCATAAATGTATTAAACATATTGCCTTTGGGGATATATCATCCTTTTAATTTTAGGCTATTTTAAGCTATTTATGATCATTTTTAAGATTCTTTTCAATAATTTGCATTCCTCAAAACAAATTTTGTCTTAAGAACTATCTTTAGAAAAGATAAGAATTTATTCTTTATTTTTTAGGAGTAAAAAAATAATGTTCTTAAGAAAATAGCAGCTAAGAAGTATTTTATTCTTAATAATGTTAATGAATCTGGCACCAGAACTTTAATTCTCCTGCTTCTCAGATGTTGTACCTGAGAAAACAGACCCTGGTAATCGGCCTTTTATAGAGTTTCAGGATCTAATTATATAAATATGTAATTCAGGAGATAATCTCACAGCTCTGATCTGCCAAGATACTTAAGTCTGCAATCAAAATTGCACTCAAGAAACACAACATCTTTAAACTATCAGAGCTATCCACAATCATTTGATTGCTCTATGTAACAATTGTCTCACTTGTTTCTATTTTTATTTCACACAATGAGTTTTAGGAGAAACGTCTGTGACAATATTGATACTTGATTATTTCTGAGAGCCTCTGAGCAATATAAATTTCCTCTGGAGTGAGTTGGAAGAATTAATACCTTTCATATCCAGTAATTATCTATGGAGTTCCTGAATATTTATGAATTTTCTGACCCTGCTCTAAATGAATGAATTTCCATACTGGTTTAGGTGATTATTGCTGGTTTGATACTGATCCAGTGCATAGCTATGCAAAAAATCTCTGTCAACCAGGGCTGCGTTTCCCTCAACGCCGTAACTCGCTGCTTCACTACCGCAGTGCGCTGCATTGTTGAAGAAATCATCTAGCTCGTCACGACTGTTTCCCCAAAACATATTGCCGCAAAGTGGTCGTTCAACCACGTTGGTTTATGACGTCACACGCGTGGTGGAGTAATAACTTATTTTAATGAAACTGTTTGAGATTGAATTAACACCAGGGGCCCTATTTTAACGATCTGAAACGCAAGTGTCAAAGCGTAAAGCGCAAGTAACTTTGTGGGCGGATCCCGGCGCTGTTGCTATTTTCCCGGCGGGATAAATGCCTCTTGCGCCTGGCGCAAATCTAAAAGGGGTTGGTCTGAAGTAGCTTCATTATTCATAGGTGTGGTTTGGGCGTAACGTGAAATAAACCAATCAGAGCGTCATCTCACATTCCCTTTAAGAGCAGGCGCGCTTGTTCTAAAGCGGATTCCTATTATAACGGCGGATTTGCCAGGCGCGGTTCACAGCCGAGGAGAGCAACGTTCTCGTCAGGGCCGTAAAACACAGAGAAGTGACATTGGGGATGGAGAAACCCACCCAAATTAACTTCTGTTAAACAGGCGTATGATAATTTGGGTAAATGTGTAAGCTACATGTTGCTTTTATAATAAATTGTCTGTCTATCTATCTATCTATCTATCTATCTATCTATCTATCTATCTATCTATCTATCTATCTATCTATCTATCTATCTATCTATCTATCTATCTATCTATCTATCTATCTATCATAATAATGTATGATTTGCAAAAATGAAAACTGCTGCTTAGATGAGAGAATCAAAGTGTATGCGCGTTGTGCACACGCTACATTGATTATGGCCAAGCATGCGCCCTTAAAATAGCATAATGAACAACGCGCAACGCGCCACTGACTTTAGACTAGTTTTTTTCTGGTCAGTGGCGCAATTGTTTTATAGAACAGCAAAATAGCATGAGGGAAAGTTTGCGCCGGAACACGCCTCCTCTTTGCGCTGAACCGCCCCGGGGAGCGCAAGTGTATTTCTTAGTTAACCGACGTGTGTCTGTGGAGGGAAAAGTCCGCTTTGCGCGGGTGCAAAATAGGAATGATACATGCGTCAGTGTACAAAGTCATTTGCGCCGAGTGCAAGATAGAGCCCTAGATGTTTTGATATAAATTACAGACTTGCATCTGAGGAATATTTCTCATTTTTTTCAGTTATTTCCAGATTCAATCATAGACTCGTTCTTACGCACTAGAGCTCGTTCACACATGCGCAGTCTTCAAAAACGGTGCTTTAAATCTCTTGACAAACTCAAAGACGTAAATGACATTTGTATGTATTCTAAATAAAAGACACAGGTTGCACTGAATGTCAGATTGCTTATTTTGCTCAAGATCAGGATTTATTAAGTCCACATGTCATGCAATCTAGAAACACACCTCTGCGATGCTGTTTGCGAATGTTCGTTGGAACGATGGTTTCGGGAAACACCGACTCGTTGAACTGCTGATAACGACGGATCTTGCGACCGTAGTTGGCTAACGATGCTTTCGGGAGACACACCCCTGGTTGGTCTTTCAGGAGCAGCTGAAAAGTTAAGAAACCTTGTGTGGAAACAAACACATCAACATCTGTAAAACAGCACATGACTCTTTCAACAGTGTTTTTAGGGGCTTTTGCAAGCAGCATTGCCTTCTTACAGCTATGGAGACCAGCAGACATTCTGCTATCAATTCACAGCACATTTCACTAAGCTATAAAAGTGGGGTTGAACTTATGATAAAACCAGCATGAATCAACATTTATGTTGATGAGATTTCACACCCCTCATCTGTTCCCCTTAAATATCCTCTTGAGTCTTCCAAGATAAATCTCCGCAGTTCGGCACGGCACCACAACACTGGACACCAACTATAGAAAACAGATAAAACCATCAATAATATTCATCTTCTGATAATGGCTAACAAGTGGTTGCCTTAGATTCTAGAAGACTCCCTAAAATGTGTTAAAGGAATAGCAAAAAGAAAATAATGTGAGAAAGTAATGTGCCATTTTCATGTTGAAAAGTGTTTCATATGTTAAAGCTTGTCATTTAAATTCCTTGTGTTATGAAATCAAAGCCACACTCATTTCACAGAGTCTTTCTTGTATGATATTGATCAGTTTTGTAGGAAATCCCACTGTGGTCAGAGCGATTGATGATGTTAGATGATAAATGACAGGACGATGTCCACTACTTTACTAATTTCCTCTGTGCTGTTCTGGTGCTCGGCTGTAAGCAAGCGTTCCCTGTGGAGGCAGAAATGGATGTATTGTGCTAGCATTGATTATGTAACGGCTGTGTGATAAATATATCACAGCTTCTGAGAGCGGATACTTTCGAATGCGGTGGCATGCGTGAGGCTGATGCGAGCGATCGGGTCACAGGGTATTGTTCACGGGCCAGGCCAGCTGAGAACTGAGCCAGTGCCGGTCATGCAGCTCTTCAGGCCAGGCCGGGACTCAAATCAGGAGAATGCTGAAAGTCAGCATGAGATGGACAGCCCAGTCTCATTAGAAAAAACCTACATGTGGCAACATTTTTGCAAACCGCAAAATACGTTGCGTTGTGCACGTTTTGCGACAGTTTCAAAGTGAAATGTCCAGTAAAAGCATGTTTCGTTTTTTCCGGAACAGATGAACGTGAATATGGCAATGTTTTATTACGTTGGACTTACGTGGGACTAAAAGCTCAATGCTCCATTTTAAAACAATGTACACCTACACTAAACCTACCCGATAGTGTTAACAAAAGCAAACGTGACATTAAAAACCCCAAACCACGCCATTTTAGCTTGTTTTTCAACTCTTGTCTTTGAGCTCTTTTATCGTGACTCGTCTTTCACAGGGTTCGTATACCATTCTGAATCAGCTGAGCACTCGAGCAAGCTTAATATGTCAGTAAAACTGTACATATCGAACTGATTAAATGATGAAAAGTTCACAATATATTCGTTTACAAATCATGCACTATGGTAAAAAGTGTTTTGAGGGCATAACGTAATTGTGCAAGGAGCCGTGTGAAAACAAGTCTTTATTAATCCATAATCTGCCCCTGTAATCATAATTGTGAGTGAAAACGGTTAAAAGTGCTTGCTGTTTTACTGCCTCTAGTGTTTATTTCTTTTAGAAACTGCAGTGATATGTACGTATTTGTATGTATTTTGCGTTTTGCAAAAATGTTGCCACAGGTACGTTTTTCCAATGAGCCTGTGTTGGAAATGGAAGTTGTGCTAGTCATTTCTTCCCCAATCCCCAGTGTGCCGTATATCCGAGTGAAACGGCTTCTGGAACAAGAACAAATCTGGGCGGGGCTTGATTGTGTCTGTGGGGAATTGATTGGCTGGTTGTGGTTTGCTATTGGTTGATCTCATGTGAGTGACAGGTTATAGCCCCGCCCTCGTCATCAGAGAAGAGATGCTGCAAGAGGGAGGGGAACTTATTCTGATTCAACAGAATGATGGAAAAATATTAGTGCACCATTAAATCATTTATAATAATTACTGCAATATTCCATAAAAAAATTGGAATTGTCGATTTGGATTTCATGGTGACTTTTTAACCAGTTTTATTTTTAAAAATGTATCTTAAATATTAACTATTTACTGTAGGCATTTTAGGTTCTTAAGACTACACATTAGTTATATGGCGATGATAAAATATTCTGCAGTCTTGACTAATTTTAAACTGTTAAAAAGTTTTGCATATGTCCGATTAAATGCAATGCACTGCGATGGGAGGACAATCAATATGAGATGGGAGGAACAATGATATGTCAATGCTTTTGCGTTCTCTCGCAGATGTTTTGCGTTCCTCTGAGAAACTGTATGTATATACATTACATACATAAACAAATAATCCACGGCTAGGTGTGCATCATTGAACAAAATACATTGTACCATATGGTCACTTGCCACCTTTATTTATATAGTGCATTTTACAATACAGAGTGTTTCAAAGCAGCTTTACAGAGACAACAGGAAAATAATTCAACAAAGTTTGTTTCCAGAAGAAAATAGCGTCACAGTCCAGCTTAAGTAAGTTCAGTGATGATTAATTTTGTTGTAAAAAATAAAGAAAAGTTATTAATTTAGTTCATTTATATATATAGCCACTTCGGAGAAAACCGTGATGTCATCATCCAGCTCAGTTCAGTTCTCATATAATGGAGTCAATGCAGATCAATAATATTGTTGAATATTAAACTAAATGTCCCCAACTAAGCAAGCCAAAAGCCAATGGCGACAAAGGTGAAAAAAGGCGACAGAGGCAAGAACAAAAACTCCATCAGTGGCAGAATGGAGAAATAAACCTTGGGAGAAACCAGACTCAGTCGCTCTGGCCGACCAACCAACAGTGTATGATTATGAATCAGGAGCATTACAGGTCAGAAGTCAGATTGGATCAGAACATTCAGAATATTAAACAGTTCACCTGGTTGAAGTTTGTTGAGGATCAGTTCTGATGTCTGTCGTGTCCATGAGAGTCTAGTTGAAAAAATCTCTGCTGACACTTCAGGGATGCGTTGTGGCCGTGTCGAGGCTCAGGTCCACCATCTGATCCGGATGCGGCCCGGAACACAGACAAGTTAAAGCACTCATTGATTTTTCCATATGACTAAACAGTTAAAATATTCAAATAAAATAAGTTATTAGTTGTATCAGAATCTTGAGTAAAATGTCTGACAACTCGCCCAATTTATTAAGAAAGAGATTGTGAATGCGAACGGTCAGTCTGTAATTTGTACATGTCATTGGAAACCACATATAGACAGAGACTGAATGGCTATGGAAAAATCCAGGTTTGTCAGGTGCTTGAGAGATCTTGATGAGAAACTGACATTTCCCATTTGAAAATGATTCATCATATCATACAAACCCCAGTTTATCACTGTCAGCGTTTGCCCTATGAGTTACGAGATGGATGATGGATATTTAATGTGTCAATGTTTTTTTCCTGGGGGAGAGTTTGCTGTTACCTGTCCATTGTCTGTCTGTTATAGAGAAAGTCAGTTGATGACCTCTAGTGACCTTACGTAACTCTGTTGGCTCCTCAAACTGTCAGTCAAACCTCATAACTCCACCCACCTCTATCATGAATGAAGTTTCGCACACAGTTTGCAGCGTCTCTGCTTGTTTGCAATGCAAAGGTGAATGAAGAACTGATTTTCTTAATGGGTAAAGCACATTTCTTTACTTAAAAAACACTACATGTAAAGGCTAACGTTTTACGTATATGAGGAGCGGAGAAGAGTGTCGCATTTGTTGTAAAGTCATAGCCAGTTTAGCACTTGGTCTTTAATACTATGAGATTTTGGCCAAATGACAGAAAAAAAAGCGTCCATAGCTACAGTAAACTTTATAACCTATTTTATTAAAAGGACATTAACTTCTTAAAGCTTATTTTTTTTCTTTCAATCTAAGAAAACAAGTATTGTCACAATTTGCTGTAGGTGTTGAAACAACAACTATCAGTAATACTTGCTCTTGTCCTACACCTTTTAATATCCACCAGCAGAGAGTTGTGTGTGGCGGGGAAATGGTTTTATTTGCACTGTCTTGAGGGATCATTTAAATGATGGAGCCTCCAGTGAGTGTAAGTAAAACACTGAATCGAGCTCTAGTCTGACATATGGTGAGTCAACAGGGGCAAACTGCTGACTGACCCAAGCAAAACACTTCAATCTCTCCGTGCTGTGCTTCACTGCTCCCCAGGGCTTGATTGATTGATTCGCCAGCCAATCAGAACACATCAGTCCCCAACACTAAAGGCATCCATTTATATACAGCCTGTCAAGCGCTCTGAAAACATACCTTCTGTAAGGAGCTTGGATATATCTATTATACACTCGAATGGGTTGAGTCAAAGCAAGCGGTCATTTTCTTTTCCCCTTCCAACTTCTGACATTACACTGTTCTTTGACATTCGCCGCACTAAACCTACGAACTTTGATTCCATATTTTGCTGTTCTTGTATTTATGCTGGTATTTCTACTACAATATTTGTTAAAATTTGTATTTATTTCCCACCTCTCTTTGTGAACTCTACTTGTAGATGATATATTATTAATGAAATAAAAGGCCACTTAAATGAACTTAAAGAAAATCAATTTTTATAACTATGTTTTTAACATACTTAAATAGTAACACTAAAAAGTACATGTTAAATCATTGTTTTAAAGTTTTTGTTGTGCTTTAAGGAAGTAAACATGTGTTTACTTTAGAAAAACATATGTAGAGAAGTTGATTAAATGCAATAACGCACTCCAGTTAAAATTATAAAGTTAATATATTTAAAATGCAACTTCATCATTACAAATATATTTATAAATACATGACATACAAGTTTTAAAAGAAATTACATTAAAGTATAAATGCTTGTCAGTGTATTTGGCAGTGCACTTTTACCTTATCATGTAATTATGAATTAATTATGAAGCCTCACAAAAAGCTCTTTAAAGTTCAGATACATACATTTAATATAAATATAAACTCAAACATTTTCATTTAAATGCATTTAATATGCAGTTAAGTATCTTAAAATATTACATTCAGTTCACACTTAAGCATATTCCTTTAAAGTATATTATTTCTGTAATAAGCACTCTTTGTAAAAGTATGCTGTAGTGTACTTCTTTTTCACTAGATGATCTACTGGTGTCGACAAGTTATTTTTTTCTTGTTATATGACAGAAATTGACAATAAACCAACTTTGGCTTTGACTAATTTATTAAGTATACAAATCTGCACACGTATCTTCTTCTATATTGTATCTTCTATATTGTATTGTATTCATTGTATATATTATATTACATTATATTATTCAATGAGTGTATTATATTATATTATATTGCAATTCAACGAGAGAACTAGAGGCCATACGGTAACAGGTTAATAATACCGTTTTTCTTTTTATTCTCTTTTTTAGGGGGGATATTTGAATCCATCGAAAGTGGCCCATCAGGTGCTGAAGAACTTGCCTTTAAGTTTGCTTTAAATACAATCAACAGGAACAGAACTTTACTGCCAAACACCACACTTACATACGACATCCAGAGGATAAACATCCACGACAGCTTCGAGGCCTCCAGGAAAGGTAAAGCCGACTCCTCCAGCGAGACCTCACGCCATCACAGATCTGCTGTGAGATATACGAGGAGGGACGTGGGCTTTAGACCGAGCTCATTTAACCCCACGGGGACATCATAGCCGTCTGGTGCATATGCAGAGAGAACTGATTGGTTTTAGGTAATGAGTCAGAAGGGGTGATCCAGTGAACTACTGATACCCCTGAGA
Source organism: Rhinichthys osculus (assembly GCA_029959095.1). Lineage (NCBI taxonomy): Eukaryota > Metazoa > Chordata > Actinopteri > Cypriniformes > Leuciscidae > Rhinichthys > Rhinichthys osculus. Next base: position 40,133,313 of record JARWKJ010000016.1, on the reverse strand, counting down.
CAGGTTTGCAGGCTGCAATCATATGTCATTTACACGCTGGGGAAACATCTGAATTCTCTTATAATGATCACACACTCCATTAGCCGCTGCCACTGTAACTTTTTTCCATGCCAGTTTATTTAAAGATTACAAAGATGCAATTAAAACACAGTGGCGTTGCCAAAATAATTATGGGTAATAAAAGCAAATGAGTTCAGAGTTTGGAATAAATATTATTTTGGACAATGAAAGTATCACGACGCCGATTGGACACTCTATTATTATAACAAAATATCAAATACAAAAGAGTTAAAGGCACACTATGTAAGATTTTGGGATTAAATTATCCAAAAAAACACTAGAAAATGTTATATATTTAGTAGATTTGTATACTTACATTATCCCAAAAGTTTCTAAATCAAGAGAAATAAGCAGTTTTACACGGACCCTATCAGTGACATCATACCCGCGTTACCCTCGATATCCGTAGTGGAAACCATGGAAACATCAAAGACGCTTTAATATATTATGTGTTTTATTAGACAGATGAGCAACTGTTTGGATACATTCATAGACAGAAACTAATCATTGTTATACAGCTCAACACAGTCTGTTTAAATCTCGTTTTCTTGATTTACCACGTCTAATATCGATCTCGCTCACCGCAGTGTGCAACAAGCCTCCCATAGTAGCAAACCAAACAGAGTAGCATTATAACATAACTTTCAACACACTCAAATGTATGTAAACTGTTAGCCCACATGAGCGGAGAAGCGGGTCATCGTGAAGCTCCACTGCTCTCGAGCCGACATCAAGATACGCCTTTCTTCTGAATAAGCGACCTCTAGCGGCGAAACATTATACCGTTTACTTTTGTGCTCTCTCTCCAGCCATTCCATTATATTATATTTTCATAACAATACTCAGTGTGTAGACTCAGACTTCTCTGGATACCTAGAGCCCAGAAAGCAGAAAGTAACAAGTTAATAAAACTATTTTTCTCCCTTTGCTTTATTTTAGCTTGTAAAATATCAAATACAAAAAAGAAATGAACGTAATTCATTTTCCTAATTGACTCCAGCCAATCCATTATATTATATTTTTAGGTAACACTTTATTTTACAGTTTCCTTGTTACATGTACTGTACACTCTTAGAAGAAAAGGTTCTATATAATAGAACCTTAAAAGGTTCCATCAGGCGCTACGTATTTGGAACCCTAAACGATTCTATATAGAACCCTTTTTAAGGGTTCAATCAAAAGAACCATTTAGGGTTCTTTGTAACCAGGAAAAAGGTTCTATATGGAACCTTTTAGGGGTTCATTTATTATCATTTGTTTTGTCCTTTCCGGATTAAATATTTCATATTATTGACAAACATCAAGACCCTAAAATGTAAAAAATGTAATTCACATAAAAAAAAAAGTCACCCATGAATACTGAAAAAAAGCACACACAAAGTGCATAGTAATTATTTTTGTTAATATAAAAAAATTATAAAAAAATTACTAGGCCTAGTTCTATTACTGAAAGAATGCTACTGTAATTTCAAGTATCCAAGGCTTTAAATGTACAAATCAACATTAAAACATCAACCATTTTCAAAAAATATCTCATAAATAATGAAAGTAGAGTTTCACCTGCATCTATACATTACAAAATAAGTCCATAAAATGTACAAAATTACATGAATCTATCACTAATAAATAATGCAAATATACAGATTCATCTAAATTCCCATCAGTGTTAGAACAACATCAAGTCTTACCACAGTAAATTATGCATAACTACATGCAACTAACCCTCAACCAAATCCTAATCCTACCCTAACCCTATAGTAAGTACATATTGTTAATTAATATGTACTTAAATGTATAATTACACTGTAACAATGACACCTTAAAATGAAGTGTAACCTATTTTAGAACACCATTCAGTGTGCAGACTCTGGAAAGTCTAGCAACAGAAAGATAATAAACGCATATTTTTCTCTCTTTCTTGTTGTATTATTCCAGCTTGTGACCAGCTCTCTCTGGGAGTGGCGGCCATCTTCGGCCCGTCCCACAGCTCTTCGGCCAACGCGGTGCAGTCCATCTGTAACGCTCTCGGGGTGCCGCACATCCAGACCAAGTGGAAGCACCAAGTGTCAGACAACCGTGACTCCTTCTACGTCAGCCTTTACCCAGACTTCTCCTCCCTCAGCAGAGCCATCTTAGACCTGGTTCACTTCTTCAAGTGGAAAACGGTCACTGTGGTTTACGACGACAGCACAGGTGAGAGCTCAGCGGTTCTATTCTCCAACAGTCCTTAGGCAGACTGACCCTTTGGCCTGGGCTTTGCACCATTCCCTGGTCTCCGTCTGGACTCCAGTATGGCCAAACCCCCCTGGTCGACAGGCTCTGCTAGAACAGTAGGCAGCAAGTGCTCGCGCAGTGAGGGGTACATGTGCCATATGCCAGAGGTCGCCTCGGGAGCAAACTCGCCAACTCCAGGCTCTGCTGCCAGACTTCCCAAGGCATTCACTCAGCCTTATTCACAGTTCTGCACAGCAACAACACAATGTTATTCTGTGACACTGTGTTCATATAAATGTGGCCCAATACAGCAAAAGATTTTCCAAAGATCTTTAGGTAACACGTTACAATAAGGTTCATTAGTTAACACCGGTTAACTAGCATGACCTAATAATGATTCTGAAGCTGAAAAGACAGAATTATTTTAGACTTGTATTCGGTCCCTGACTAGATATATGTAAAATAATAGGACACTTTATACTGGTAACAGAAGACCTTTGGCATTATCAGGACCCACACATATTCCCCCATTGTACATTATATTCAACATTATATAATGTAGTACTGACACTTGAACTCTGTAAACTTTTTTTGTATTGTAATTTTGGGTGAATTATACACAACACATATTGTCACTATCAACGATACATATTGTTGCATTTTTTGTATTGTGACACAATATATTGTTACACCCCTAATATTTACGGTACAAGTTAAGCTCAATCGACAGCATTTGTGGCATAAGGTTGATTACCACAAAATTAATTTTGCATAGTGCCTGAAAGGCTGTTGGCTGTTTAAAGACAAGCACAGGCACTTTGATATGCTCTGTTTCAGTACGTCAGCACGAGAAAGACAATTGCGTTCATAGAAACATTTCAACATTTACTAATACTTTATTAAAATATTGTCAACATTAGTTAATGCACTGGCAACTAACATGAACAAACAATGAACAGCTTTATTTGTATTAACTAACATTAACAAAGATTAATAAATACTGTAACAAATATATTGCTCATGGTTAGTTCATGTTAGTTAATATATTAACTAAGGCAAACTAATGAACCTTATTGTAGTGTTACCGATGTTTAGCAGTATTAGTACTTACACCGTTTAGTTAGGTTAATTGATTCACCGTTTGTTTAACAATAACATTGATAATTTAAATGAAAATGTAATTATTTATATGAAAAGGGAAAAAAACTATTATTTAAACAGCAATGTTCCTATTCACTGATATAAAGTATTATTGATTAACGTTGATTAAAAAGTTCAAATGTGGTGTCTTATAATCCATTTCTCCCACATTACATTTCTATCGAAAAGGTTTTAAGTTGTAAAAACATGTCATTGCTAAAACAGTATCTAGATAGATACACAAAGAGATTTTTATTTGCTTCGCACTTACAGTAAATCTGCACATTGTGTCGATCACATTGTTCTGTTGAGTCATTTTAATTTATATCTACCATGCGCAATTATTTAAAAGTATTGGTCAAATTAATCATTCACTCGTCCGATTTGTTCAAAGTTTGAATCATTCATAACAAGACAAGTGACTCTCTTTATGAGTAAGTAATTGAATCATTCACTCAACTGTTCAAAAACTATGGAAGCAACAATTTGTTGTGAATCATAATTATGACATAAAAAGTTGAAATTATGAGATGCTAAGGTATAATTCTTTGATAAAAAGTCAAAATTATGATACACTAAGTCACAATTATGAGATAAAAAGTTGAAATTAGGAGATAGTCGTATAACAATTTTAAATGTTGACCCTTTTGTGCCATAACTATGACTTTATATCATAATTTATATTTTATTTGTCATAATTCTTATTTTTTTGTGTCATAATATTGGCTTAGTATCTCACAATATCAATTTACTCTCTCATAATTTAGACTTTTTGTGTCATAATGCTGATTTAATAAGTTATGATTTTTTTCTTCCTTTTTTAAGTGGTGGAAATAGGCTTCCATAAAAAAATAAAATAAAACAAAAACAACAACAAAACCCTGAATCATCCAGGAACGAAACATCACTACAGTAGTTTGATGTTTTGCTGTTTCTTTGTTTGGAATTATTTTTGTCAACTTCTTATTTATTGAACTGTCGTATAAAATGAATCTCACTCAATCTTGCTGCTTGTTACTCCAATAACGTCTCAGACGACCCAGTATTAGTTGTGATGTGACATTTTTGAGTTAGTAATGGAGACTGGACACATTTTAACTACAGTAGCAACAGCAGATCCTCAATCTGTGGCGGAAGCAACTTTTCCCACTTGTTTGTAACTATGTGTAAGTCCCTTTGGATAAAAGCTTCGGCTAAATGAAGAAATGTAAAAGTAACTACCAGATTATATTATTTTGACTTTAAATGGGCTTGGATGAGCTATACAGCTAAAAATAAGATAGACAGAAGAATGGTTAAATGTTCACACACAGTGATTGGACAAAAGGTGGTTGTCCCTAAGAATCACACCTGGAGTCTTTCTGTCCTCTCTGTACAACGACTTCATGAACGAATGCAAACAAGCAAATCGATAGTCATAATGGCATTCCCTAATGGCTGCGCTCTGAAGTGGCAGACGTGGACTGGCAGCCGCAACACAAAGCTCTGTCAACACTGCTCATCTGTTCACTTCAGTGTTGGGTTAGCAATGAGCGGGATCGCACAGCATTTTTTCACATGCCATAGACTTTTGAAAATAAAGGTTCTAAAACTGGGTTTTTGCGATGATAGCTTGGAAGAACTTTTTTGGTTTAACCAAAGAACCTTTCAGTGAACAGCTCTTAAAATAAAAAGGTTTTCCCCCCCCTAAGGCTGTGTGTCCACTAAAGCATTTTTAGCCAGCTGAAAACGCTAGACGCTCGGCTGCAGACGCCGAGCTGTGGGCGCTTGATGGCGTTTTTTCAGTTGAGACGCTTCGTTGCTTTGATACAGAATATCGCAGCACAGTTTACTTGTAACTGATTTCGCAGATAATTTGTTTCATACTAAAAATGTATTTTTCCTCCATGTTGTTCGGTTATCTCTGCTGGTGGATGTCGTTGTACAGAAAGAATGTTGTGGCGGTTGGTCGGTGTGGTATTAGCCCCGCCCCTCCTCCACTGTGATTGGACGGCTGGGTAAAAAGTGACAGTGATGAGCGCTGCGTTTTACCCATAGACTGTAAAAAATATGGACAAAGCGTCTGTGACGTCACCCATAGACTTTCTGAATAACGGTTTTGGGGTATGGGCGGCGCCATCCTTTGAAAATCTTGGGAAATCCTAACCCCGCCCACCTTCTGGCCAATCCATATATGGGTAAAAGGGCGGGCTTTGTGTGAGACTGAGCCGACCGGTGGACGCACCTCTTCAGCCGAGCCTCAGCTATCTGTAACGTTACAAGATCGACTGGTAGAGGCTACTTTTTACAGCCAGTATCATTCTTATATTGAAACTCCTTTTCCTCGATTTACTGAAGCCTATATGTAAAACGCATTTGCAGCTGCATAGCTCGCTCATAGGCTGTGCTGCGGCAACTGCACATCCAATGGCGCGGGCGCCTCCGTGCGACCAACTAGCTCGCAGATCAGTCTATTCTTAAGGCCTGTTCACACCGGGACGAATTTCACGCGCGATATTTGTCGACGTTTAACGCCTCGTGACTAAACAAAGGGCGCCAATGTGAGTGTGCAGACCGACGCTAAAAACGCCACGCGTAAAAGCGTCATTTTTTTTAAAAACGCCTCAGGTTCGTTTTTTTAGTTTTAGGCGCTCAAACACAAAACGGTCTTGCCGAGCACACATACGTAACGGCGAAGAAGATATACGCCAAGTCTACACTGCCGGGAAGAAATAAGACGAGGAAGATGCAAGGCTAGATGAATGTAGAGCTGCTGGTCTCGTTGGTGTCGGAACATAAAGAACTATATGACAAACGCGACAGCGACTACAAAAACCTTGATAAAAGAGAACTGTTATGGAGTGGTATTGCAGAGCAAATGGGCGCCATCTAATGTCAGGGAATGAATTTGCATGTTCACTCGGCTCATCGTCAGCGAAAATCGCTTGGGTGTGAACACAAAAAAACGCGTTGAAAAACGCTGCCGAATAACGCGCGCCGATATTCGTCCCGGTGTGTACGAGCCTTTATGCTACATTTATTCATTTGGCAGACGCATTTACAGTGTTCAAAACGTCAGTTATAACCATAGGTAAAGTACCTCGGACGCTAACTTATCTGAGGCGATTTAATGCTAACTGTTGCAGTGCCACTGCCCACAAACATTGATGCTAAATAGCGCTAACTACGTGAAATAGTAGTGGAATGTCACTTACCGGAAAAAAAGGGGCGACGTAACTCCTACAGTGTCGGTTAGTGCAGTTTATAGCAGAGCAACCCATTTTATGTACGATATTTCAATACAAATGTTCAAAAAGGATACAGAGGTGGTACGATGTGTTGTGTCAGATCATAGCCGAGACGTCAAATTTCAGGAATTCCTCTCGACGCAGCCCGTTATCAGCTGTCAATAAAAGTTAACCACGCCCATATTTGCCATACATTTTATATTTAAATACGATCTAAACTAACGAGTTAGAAAAAAAATCACCCCCCTCATAGTTGTCAGGCCCTCGGAACCTATCGAAAAATACAATAAAAGTCCATGGGACCAACCTGTAAAAACATATAATTTATGCTGTGAAAACGGACATTTTAACATGGGGTCTATGGACATTTGCTCCCTTTTGGGATCTCCCTCTAGCGGATTTTCGATGTATTGCAGTTTTTCGGGTAGGCTTCATTTTTCAGATTAGAATGTTGTCGCTTGGTTTTACTCAAAGTTGAACATTCTTTAACTCTCGGCGACCAGCAAAAACGGCGAGTTCTCAGCGCTTTAGCGTGAAAAAACATTTCAACGCCTCGTTACGCTCATGCCGTTCTAAAAACGTGGCGCTCCCATTGAAAACAATTGAAAAAATACGCCAGCTGCGTGAAAAAACACTTTGGCGGACACACGGCCTAAGTGTAAAGAACATTTAAATAATCTAAAGAAACTTTTTCCACAATAAATACCTTTTTAATGAGAAGATTCCATGGAAGGATAAAGGTGGAACCATAGATGCCAATAAAGAAGCTTTATTTCTTGAGGAATGCACACTGATATAGACACAGCACAGACACAAAGCAATGAACCAGGAGCTTAAAGTAGCTCATATTTACAAGTGCTGAGTAAAATTAGCTCTATTAGAAGGATGTGTCAGCTATAAAGAGCTCTGATGATTTATACTTTGATGTGTGAGCCGTCTAACATAGTGTGTATTGCAGAAAACAAATGCAGATAAATGATTTAATGTGTCAAGGGAAAGACATTAGTAGGTTATGCATATGCCATCCATGGACAAACTGCATCAGCACAGAGGAACAGTGCTTGCAAATACACATTAATTGAGAGGTAGAAAGATCGAAAAAGTGTTACTAAATGCCCCAAATAAATATCTTCATAAATGACCACTGTGTAGTCTCAAGGAATATTTAGTAGGGGTGTAACAATCCCCTCATGCCACGACTCGATACATATCTAACTGAACTCACGATACGCTAATATTGCGATACTCCAAGACATGTGATAAAAGGTTAACAAAAAATGTACTGTTGATTAAAATGCTACATTTGGACCCTCTTGGACTGCTGATAACCCAAAGCACAGGACAATAGAGACACCAGAATAACATATTAATTATTCTGAAGCTGAAAATACTGAATTATTTTAGACTAATATGCTTGATCTCTCTCACTGACTAGATAAATAATGTAGGACACTTTTTACTGGTAACACAAAACATTTGGCATTATCAGGACCCACTTATATTCCCCCATTGCATTATTATACATTATTTATATATAGTAGTTTAATGTAGTGCTGACAGTAAAACGCTGTAAACTTGAACTTTTTCTCACACAGTAATTGTAATTTTGGGTGAATAATACACAGTACATATTGTCACTATCCACGATACATATTGTTGCATTTTTGTATTGTGATATATTGACACATAATATATTGTTACACCCCTAATATTTACTGTACAAGTTAAGCTCAATCGACAGCATTTGTGGCATTATTAAAATTAATTTTGCATAGTGCCTGATTGGCTGTTTAAAGACAAGCACATGCAGTTTGATATGCTCTGTTTCAGTACGTCAGCACGAGAAACAAAATTGTGTCCATAGAAACATTTCATCCATTTTAATTGTTTGTGCTCGAGTGCAGGAGTCCAGCGGTGCTTTCCACAGCCCATCGTGTGTGTAAGCGTGCCCACAACACAGTTTAGACAGCTGCGCTGCCATGCTTCCAAACACGCCGCGTTTCTGAGGGCTTTGCTGTAATGTCCTGATAATTGCTTTGAAAACTGGTGCTTTGAAACGTCCATTTTTATTGCCACGAAATAATTCATAGTCTTAATGTCATTTTAATGCCAACCATTGTAATCTGAGCCTCTTCACTGCTTTTGTGCAAAGTTTAAACTAATAATGCATTTTTAAATGAGCGGATGATTATGCCTGGGGTAAAATTACAGTTTAATTTAACTTAAAGATAATATAATTCCAGCCAAATCCTTTAATTATTATTATTTTTTTTTAAATGCAGGCTAAAAAACTGTCAGCCATTGATTTGAAAAGAGTTGATGAAACTGCACAATAATACATTGGAAATCATCACAGCCTCTTATCTTCACAGGATCAAGTTCTCAAACGTCTTTCCAGATCTCAGGATTCATTTGATATTAACAAGACAAGGGTGTAGATGTTTCTTCTAAGTGTAAAACCTTTGCATTTTGTCATACATGTGACCTGATTTTAATCTGGTTCAATTTGCTCTACACATTTAGTCACAGATGATTAAGCTCATACAGTCAAGGCTACATTAACCTTGACCTTCCTGTCTGGAGAACTCAGAAGCCAGCTTTCACTTTCCTCTTCAATTAATGCCAACGGGAAGTTGCATTCATCTCACATCACTGGCTAATAGCGGCACTTTTCTAGAGGAGAACCAGTCAACCAAGAGTATATCCAGGATATTTATCTCGGGGCTTCCGGACAGCGGTTTAAATAAACGTTTGAGCTGATGAAATATGCATTGTTAAATATGAATCAACAAACAGTTGGTACACTGTAAAAAAAAATTGCTGCCTTACTTTTTTTTTTTTTAAGTACAATCAACTTGGATGTTTAAGTAATTTCAACTTAAATTACATTAAACTGACTTAAAAATTGAGTTGAAACTTGTATAACATAAAAAAGTTGAAAATTGCTTAACTTATTTTGATGAGTTAAAGCAATGTAAAAACATAGTTTATCATAACTTATTGATCATATCATTTTTTACAGTGTAGGTATTAGACACAAGTTTTTCATTTACGCAAAGAGATAGAAGAGCAAACCTGTGACCAACAGGAATTCATGAGTTATCAAAAACATTTCATCACTGCAGGCAAATTAAATGATCTGTGCTTTCTACAGTGTGTGCATATTAAAAGTTCATCATTTTTGTCTTATTTTATGTTGTTATTAGCAAACGTTTTACCTGTACTTCAGGTGTCTGCACGGAATCAGCAGCCCTGCTGAAACAAACAAACAAACAAACAAAACACTTAAACCAGGCAGATGGTTTGCTGGCTCCCAGCTTGGCTAAACTGCTTAGGCTGGTCAGGTTTGTATGCTCGTCTGCTGGTCAGGCTGGGAGATCAGATGGCCGACCAGACAAATCAGCGAAACCGCCAGCGTGGACAGTTTTTTTCTCTCTCATGCAAATTAAGGCAGTGTATCTCTCAGCAGAAGCTGTTTTGTTACCTTGACCTACAGGGAAAGACCTGGTTTAATCTGGTTTAAGCTGAAAGGTTGGGTTAATGTTTTAGTTTTCAGCAGGTTAGTTGAAGTTGACATATAACTTTTAGCCACAAATCTAATGTCACAGTAACACCAAGCTCACGCTCAGCTTGCACACAATCACCATTCCCTCTCTCCACAGAGTTTAATCACACTCACCTGGACGGCGAGCTATCGGAAAAGCCGTACATATGGAGCTGGTTATGTGATGCAAACATTAAAATTGATTAGTTTACAAATAATGCTCTATGATAGAAGCAATTTGAGGACATAATGGAGTATTGTTAAGGAACTGTGCAAACAAAAGAAGTAACGTTATTTATGTAAGCAATAAGGTACTCAAGGCTGTGCTGTATCGTGAATAAGTCACGGCTGAAGGGTGTTGTTAGTCAGCCGTGACTTATTCACGATACAGCACAGCCTTGAGTACCTTATTGCTTTTATAAAATGGTTACCACACAATACAAATATTAAAGCCAAAAAATATGCATCAATGCAACTTTCATGGAAGAAATAATCCCTGACTGTGAACAGCAGCAGAAGTTACATTATTTCGCCTTTAGATGGCGCCAAAGACTGTCTTTATGAGTGAGTGAGTCAGTAGAGAAGACTTTTATATTGAAAGGACTGAAACTTGTGAACACGGATAAGTACGACGCAACTAACAAATGACTAGCGTGTCAGGGCACGGAAAACCCTTAACTGTTAAGGACAAGATATCACAGCGGACATTCAAACCGATATTTTATTACGAATATAGGACTGACCTGAAGGAAAATGCTGTATCTACTGTAAATGCAGGTAACGTTACACTCGCTCACACTATCTCTCACATTACTCTACTCTATAAGCTTCAATGAACAATTTGTTCTGGTCACATGACGTCACTGTAGCTTTGCGCCGCCATCTTTAAGACCAACGGTCTCAGTAATGCCTGCAATATGTTGTGCAGTTGGCTGCACAAACAGCCGAAAGAGGAACCCCGAACTGGTATTTTATTATATACCAAAAGAAAAGGATAGAAGAAAGAAGTGGTTAGCTGTCATTCGCAGAGATCATATTGTATCATGTCTCATCTTTCTGTGCACACACACCCGACCCGAAGCGTGCAGCCATAGACCCCTATACAGCGCACGAGTAATGAATTGAGCTCTGTTTCGTGTCTGAATGGACAAATACACACAACATTATGTTTAAATGTCCGTTTTGGAGAGTATTCACATAAAATAAGTCGGTTATGTCTTTAACAGAGTTGTCATCCAGTCTCTTTGGTAGAGAGAGAGAGAGAGAGAGAGAGAGAGAGAGAGAGAGAGAGAGAGAGAGACGAGGAAATTTATTGACAATCGCGACAGGCCTAATCCAGATTAAGGACAGCTAGCCGTGAGCCGTGACTAACAGCTGGCAAGCTACCAGCTGTTAGCCACTTAACTAGCTAACAACGCTACCTAGTCAGAGCAAACAACCACCAAAATCATACATTAAAATTTTTTTTTTAATAATACCTATTACATTTCCCATGATTAAATATAAATCCTTGGTGGCCAGGTGCCGCACTTTTACATCTTTTACCCATCCAGCCACAGCATATTGATATGCATCGGTACTCTTAAAAGCCTTCAAGTGATCCCCACTGTATGGGGAGGGGTTATGCACAAGATATATATATCATGGAAAGCAAATTGGGGCAAGTCTGGGGCAGATAATAATGGATAAAAGAAAACGTACTGGTTACTACCGTAACCTTGGTTCTCTCTAGAAGAGGGAACGAGTATTGCGTAAGTTTAGCTTACGCTACGGGAAAGATTCATCTTCTTGAGATATTGAAGCCAAAAATTATCCTTAATTTTGTATATGTTGTCAACGCAGTGCAGTAGCTAGCAGACCTAGAGCGGGCATTCTAGCGCGCTCATAGGCTGCTCTGGGGGAACTTCACTGCCTACCAGTGAGCCCGACGTGACGTCACGTCTAAGCGCCCTCGCCGCGTCCTAGCCTGCCAGGATGGGCGTGGCTTAGCGAATATAAGCGGGGCTCGGAGGCTGACTCTCTGATTTTCATCGACTGAAGCGAAATAGCGCTTGTGGCGTTTAGCACGGCAGGTTACGCAATACTCGTTCCCTCTTCTAGAGAGAACCGAGGTTACGTTAGTAACCGGTACGTTCTCTTACGACAGGTTCTCTCGTATTGCGTAAGTTTAGCTTACGGTACGGGAACCCATTGTCCATGCCGTGCGCGCCCGCATCCACCTCATGAGTCACAACACTTCTGTGAACCCAGAAAGTGGGAATAACACGCATGTACATAAGCGCGAGCATAAGCGCGAGTACCATGAAGCGTATAAGCGCGTGTAAACAAGCACTGACAGGCAATACAGAACGGCCGCGTGTGGCTGGTGTATAGGCATATATAGCACATAACCTGAAACAGTGCAGCTCAACCAGAAGAGCTGAATTCATGTGAGGGTAGTCTGCGCATGATAATATCTGGACAGGGCTAACCTCTCACTTAAACAGACAGCAGTTTCGCCTGCACTTCTAGGTTATAAAACCTGACAAAGGTGGACGGAGAGGACCAGCCCGCCGCCACACATATGTCTTGAATGGAAATTCCACTTGACCATGCCCACGACGAGGCCACGCCTCTAGTGGAATGAGCCCTGATGCCCAAGGGGCACTGCAGACCTTTTGCCGTGTAAGCGGCTTCGATTGCGTCTATTATCCACCTAGACAGGCTCTGTTTCGAGGCGGCGAGACCTTTAGTGCTCCCACCAAACGAAACAAACAGCTGCTCAGAGCGCCTGAATGGGGCGGAGCGCATAACGTAAAATCTCAGAGCTCTGACTGGGCAGAGGAGATTAACATCACTTTCACTATCGGATGCTGGCAGAGGCGATAGAAAAATGACCTGTGCTCTGAATGGGGTGCCAACCACTTTGGGAACGTAACCATGTCTAGGTTTGAGGATGACTTTTGAGTAATTCGGGCCAAACTCAAGACACGTCGTGCTTACAGATAGCGCGTGTAAATCCCCCACGCGTTTGACTGATGACAGTGCGATCAGAAAAACAGCTTTGAGCGACAGGTATTTCAGGTCCGCTGTGTCCAGGGGTTCAAAGGGGAATGATTTCAGGGCCTCTAGGACCAGTGAAAGGTCCCACATAGGAACCGAAGGGGGGCGCGAGGGGTTCATCCTTCTGGCTCCTCTGAGGAAGAGGATGATAAGCTCGTTTCTGCCTATCGACTGGCCGTGCATTGATTCAGAGAATGCTGCGACAGCCGCCACATAGACTTTGAGCGTGGAGGGGGATCTGCCCCTATCCAGCAGCTCTTGAAGGAAACTGAGCAGCCGCGGGACCCCACACGTTCGCGGATCTAGGTTTTTGTTAGTGCACCACTTAGAGAACACAGACCATTTGGACGCGTAGAGCCTTCTGGTAGAAGGTGCTCTAGACTGCGAGATTGTGTTCATTACTGCGTCTGGCAGGGCGATGGATACCCGTTGATCACCCACACATGTAGCGACCAGCGCTCCGGGTGGGGATGCCAGATCGAGCCGCGCGCTTGAGAGAGGAGGTCTGCTCTCAGCGGGACAGGCCATGCTCGAAAACACCTTCGGCATGACCGCTATCATTTCCAGACAATTTAAATGGAGGAGTTTTTAAAGACTGGTCTGCCCTCGAGGATGCCGCCCCAACCTGAGTTGAGATGACCTTCCTGTATGAGACCGCCCCCATAGTCACTCCCCTCTGGTACCAGTCGGCCGCTGACCAGGGGTGCAGAGCTGTGACACAGCTCTGAGTCACTCTGATCCGCTCACGACCTGACTTCCAAGCTCGGTGTGGCACACACGCGGCCAGCCAGTGTTGTAGCGGGCAAACCTGCTCAGTAAACCTAACTGGAGTACCGCCGAGGCTGAAGCCATCAAGCCTAGGCATTTCACCGTGAGACCTAGGCATTTCAGATGGCTGAGAATCGAGGGAGGGAGAGTCGGCGAGGCTCGAGGGAGGGGCTCCGGCGAGCGCGGCGTGGCGGCGGCAGGCTCAGGCGGCCTTAGTGAACGGCGCTTCTTTTTCCTGCGCGGTCCAGCAAAGGGCGGAGAGATAGCTTCGTCCTGGAAGGCTTCGAGTCGAGCCCGCAGGGTCGACATCGGAAGCTCCTCACAGTGCTCACATCCTCCCGAAGAGAGGGCAAGAGCAGCATGTTCCTGGCCCAGGCAGAGAGCGCATATAACGTAGCGGTCTCCGACGCTGAGCGGGGCTCTGCACGAGCCGCAAGTGGACCGAGGCATCTTTAAAAAGACGCTCGTGCTCTTTTAGATGCTCGGTTGCAATAAGAAAAAGGATACGACGCCGGATAGCGTTGCTTGCTTCGGAAGGCTGAAGGTGGCGAAGACGGCCGGCTTCCTCAGTCACTGTCCTAGCTGGCTTGTCGCTGTTTCAATGGCGGCGGCTTCTCAAGGTCCAGCGATGCGTGCAGCTTCGCTGAAGAGATGAAAATCAGAGAATCAGCCTCCGAGCCCCGCTTATATAGGCTAAGCTAGGCCCATTCTGGCGGGCTAGGACGCAGCGAGGGCGGGATGTGACGTCTGGCTCACTGGTAGGCTGTGCAGTTCCCGCAGAGTAGCCTATGAGCGCGCTAGAATGCCCGCTCTAAGTCTGCTAGCTGCTGCACTGCGTTGACAACATATACAAAATTAAGGATAATTTTTGGCTGCAATATCTCGAGAAGATGAATCCTTCCCGTAGCGTAAGCTAAACTTACGCAATACGAGAGAACCTCTCGTAAGAGAACTGGGGGTAACAAATAAGGATCTCTGTCTCTCTCTCTCATTCAAATGGGCAGTTTGGGCGGCCATACTGGGCGAGATCGGTCGTAAATATGGCGGCGTTCTATTTGGAGTGACGTAGATGGCATCTATGAATATCAATGAGATCAAACATATGTTTACGTTGCTAAGAGTGGTTGCTAGGGGTGTTGAGTATACATAGAACACATAGAAACACAGCTATTGACCAATCAGAATCAAGGACTGGAACTAATAATACGTTTTATAATAATCGATAATCTGTCACTTAATATATTTTTTTGTGTGTGAAAAGAAATGAAGGTTGTTGGTTTTACTGCCACTAGTGTTCATTTCAGCTGGAAACTGCAGTGATGTTTTGGGAGTTTTGCAGGTAGGAAACAAAGGTTTTGAATACAAAATAATTGTCTTGTTCCAAATAGCCTTAGCGGTTTTTCTAAGTCCACAGCAGATGTGTGTGCCTTACAGTGCTGTGGCATTTGGGACAGGACCAAAGTGGAAATAGATTCAGGAAGAAACTAAGGGCCAGCTTTACTAAACAGAGCAAATAAGCGTGAGAGCACAATCCCAAAATAGCGCAGATGGGAGTGACGACGTGCAAATGAAAGAACACAGACGCAGCCGGATCATTTCCATAATGACCAACACAATCCACCAGAGCCAGTGTATTGACGAGCACAAACCTTAGTAAATCACCTTGATTTACTTCACCATTCATTTAAATACTCTCATCCCATACATTTTAAAACTCCTACAAGTGCATATGCATTAATGTCAGTGTCACAAGGTGACAAGTCTAGCGGAACCAATTTCCGCTAGGAGTGTGTTTCCCCCCCGGGACGATTTCACCGGCACACCGTGCTGGTTTGCTTGTTGTCAGTTGCCATGACAGCGGCAGCTGATTAGCTAAGCGGTACCAGGTGTGGGTGTTTGGTGTGGGGATCTGTGATTGGGAAACACGGCCCAGAGAAGCAGTTAAAAGGAAAAGGAAAAGGCATTCGAGTGTGGTACTCCCCCGGGAGAATTAGTTTCTTTGACTGTGGCTGAATTCGCTGGGATCTTTGGAGAGGGCTTTGAGGATTTGGCTGGCTGAAGGGTGCAACGGTGATTTGTGTGAATACACGCTGGAAACGTGAACTGGATGGAAAGTTGGAGAAGTGGGGAGATACAGTCAAGACTGGAGAATGCCATCATTCCTGAGAGGAAGTTAAGTAATAAAACATCGAATCTGTGTGAATGCATGTCCTGCACTGAGTTGAACAAAGAATTGTGAAGTGTATTGATCACGAGTGTAACTGTCACATGGGAGTGTGAACTGAGTCACCATTGAAATTCTGATATCTTCATCTTCTGAGTTGAACAAAGAATTGTGAAGTGCGTTGATCACGAGTGTAACTGCCACTTAAGAGTGTGGACTGAGTCATCAATGAAATCCTGGTATCTCCGTCTGAGAGTGAGAGACTATTGAAGACGCTGTTCTCCATGCTGTGAGAAGTCATCTGCATCTCTTTATCGTCTGAGTGCTGATTCAACATAACAGTGGAAGGATTGACTATTGGGTGAGTGCTGGCCTTATTGCACTGAGAGTGAGAGTGGATATGCAGTGCCTGAATTGAAGTGTCACACAGTATTGGACTTGACGTGAGGTTGCAGTGTGTGGGTGGATATGTATATTTAACTGCCAGTATTCCCCAGTGCCTAATTCCGCCCAGTGTTTGCTGAACAAAGCCTCAGTGCTAGACGTGCATGTCCCGCTCGGGCTATAAGTTCTCGTTCTGATACCGAAGAGGAGTGTGTTTGCCTTGTATAAATTGCTCTGCCTGTTTAACTAGACGAATTGTCGGTTGCTGTCTTCTTGGGCACTGCCCGTCTGAAGGAAGGATCCACCCTTGTCCCAGCGCTGTCCGCTTGGAGCCACACAGTCCAGCCGTAAGCCCGATTCTCCATTCTGCAGAGGAGCGTGCCTTCACCTGTATAAATTGCTCTGTCCGTTTAACTAGATGATTCGTCTGCTGCTGTCTTCTTGGGCGCTGCCCATCTGAAGGAAGGATCCACCCTTGTCCCAGCGCTGTCCGCTTGGAGCCACTCAGTCCAGCCGTAAGCCCGATTCTGCAGAGTGTGCCTGCACCTGTATAAATTGCTCTGTCCGTTTAACTAGATGATTCGTCTGCTGCTGTCTTCTTGGGCGCTGCCCGTCTGAAGGAAGGATCCACCCTTGTCCCAGCGCTGTCCGCTTGGAGCCACACAGTCCAGCCGTAAGCCCGATTCTGCAGCGGAGTGTGCCTGCACCTGTATAATTTGCTTTGTCTGTTCAACTGGATGATTCTTCTGTGCTGAGCATATTCGGAACGACCAACGGTCTAGGAACTTACCGACCTATCTACCCACCTGTCTTCCAGTGAGGCCCCTCCGTCTGCTCGCCTTCTTGAGAGGTACACGTACCTGCTACTCACCTGTCCGGTGGAGGAGTCTCCTAGTCCTCAGTCCCGGTCCTGCCCTGCCCGGGTATCTGTCCGTCTGCATCGTGGTCAAGAAGTTCTACTTACCCCGACACTTACCTGCTGCTGGAACGGCAGACGAATCCCTCGCCTCCCAGGGTCCAAAGCGGTTTCCCCCTTCCTGGACAGAGACACGAACTCACGTCGAGACTTTTAATTTCCTTTTTACCATTTAATAAAGATTGTTCAATTTTAATTCTACTTGTCCGTCTGGTCTCTGGTACGCTCCTCAGAGTGGTCCTGGGTTTGAGGGGTGGGTGCAGTCTGGTTTGGCCCCCCCGACCTGTGACAGATTTGGCGTAAGTCGGCAGGGTACCACTTTGAGTTGAGCGGCCAGAGATCTAGATGGCGGACGAAGAAGCACCTGTGGTGCGGCAGCCAGTTATGCCAATCTTCATGGGAGCCCCATGGGCCCAGAAGTATGGAGGCCCAGGATCGGAAGTGGGTTTGTCAGCATGGAAGACCCAGGTTGAATACCTGGTGGGACTCCAAGGTTTAAGTGCCCCCCAAGGAGTGCAGTTTGTTTTAAATTCACTAGAGGGAGAAGCGGGAAGAGAAGTGCAAGCAGCACCGGAAGCAACGAGAACCACGGTTCGGGCCATCTTTGATTTCCTTACGGAGCAATATGGAGACACCACCCCGGTTGCTGTACTGCGAACACAGTTTTTTAATTGTAAGCAGGGACCGCGACAAAATATCCGGGCATTTGCACTACAGCTGAGGGAGCAGTTCTCCCGGTTAAAGAAGAGACAGGATCATGGCCTGGGAGGTGAGGAGGTCCTGCTGCGAGATCAGTTCTTACTGGGATTGCTGGAGGGTCCCGTGCGCCAAAGTTTACGGATACAGTTCCGACGAGAGCCAGACCTCACTTTCGAAGACCTACGGAGGGAAGCCTTAGCACTTGAGCAAGATCATGCCAAGAGTGTAGTTCCTCCCCACTGCATGGCCACGAATGCTGCTGGTAGACCTCCGTCCCCCGTCATGTCTGATTGGAAGCAGGCCTTCCGTGAAGAACTGAAGAGGGATGTTCGTGATCAAATGTCCTCACTGACCAAATCCTTTATGGAAGAGCTTCGCCGAGAACACCTCCATTCCTTGTCTTTGCCGAGGGAGCGAGCCTATGTGGAGGGGAATCGACCTCCAGCACACCGTCCACCCCGACCTGCCGGGTCCCGATTCCAGTGGGATGAGCAGGGTCGCCCCATCTGCAATGGTTGCGGAGAGCCAGGACACTACCTTCGCCAGTGCCACTCTCGCCGTGCCTCAAGGGGGTTTTTAGTGTCACCGGCCACTGTGGGTCAAGTGGTCGGGACCTCCTCATCTGACCCATGTTCGTCTGGGACTTCCCAGGAGAGTTTGGTGGGGCGTTGCCCCGTGGTGATGGTCCAGGTAAATGGCCAGAAAGTACAATGCCTCCTGGACACCGGGTCACAAGTCACTCTCTTTTCAGAAAGTTTGTCTCGGGAATTGTTTGGTGCCCAAGGCCGGCCCATGACAGAAGCCCCATGGCTCACCTTGCGGGGAGCCAACGGCCTCGACATCCCGTACGTGGGATACCTAGTAACCGACTTGGAGATACATGGGATCGTCGTGCCTCAGAAGGGAGTGGTGATTGTGCGGGATACATGCCTGGGGTCGCACCGCGCACTGTTGGGCATGAATGTCGTTTCGGAGTGCTGGGAGGAGATATTCCGAGATGGACCAAGTCGAGCAGTATCAACCTCGGAGGGCCGAGAATGGAGTCGTGTGGAGGCCGATTGTCGTCGGGTCTGCCTGGCTGAGTCACAGGGGAATCGTGAGAGCACCGGGAGGGTGGCTTGTCGCTATGCTCTAGAAATTCCAGCTCGGAGTGAGGCCGTAGTCTGGGCCAGGCTGCCTTCCCGACTTTATCACCCAGAGGAGTGGGTCTTGGTGGAACCCCATCCAGATTGTGCCAAGGTAGAAGTCGCTCGAGGATTGGCATCTGCACGGAGAGGCCGGGTCTGTGTAAAGGTCAGAAACACGAACTCCTTCCCTGTTCACTTATATCGCCATCAGCGTTTAGCCCGAGTTACCTCGGTGAAGGCACAGCAAGTTCGAGAACCAGGAGAAATCAGATTCAACCGGGTGAGTCCGACAGTAGTAGAAGTGGCCCTGGCACAGACAGATCAGCATGTGGAAGGAACCGGGGAGGGAGTCCCAGCTTATCTCAGGGGAGAGTCACTGTGGGGAGAAGGTCTGACAGGAGGTCAGACAAACCAGCTTCGAGGCTTCTTGTTGCAATGGCAGCACTTGTTTTCCACTCACGACGAGGACTACGGTCGAACCAATGCAGTCCAACACCAGATCCCAACTGGAGATGCTGCACCCAGTAGAGAACGCTACCGGCCTGTACCCCCGACCCTATACTCTGAGGTCCGCACCCTCCTTCGGGGAATGTTGGACAAGGGGATCATCCGTGAGAGCAGTAGTCCCTGGGCTGCGCCCATTGTCCTGGTACGGAAAAAGACCGGGTCATGGAGGTTCTGTGTGGACTACCGGAAATTAAATCTGGTGACGAAAAGAGATGCTTTCCCGTTACCCCGAGTAGAGGACTCCCTCACGAGCTTGACACAAGCGGCCTGGTATTCCACTCTTGATCTGGCCAGTGGGTATTGGCAGGTGGAGGTGGATGAGCGGGACAGGGAGAAGACCGCGTTCACTACCCCCTTTGGGCTCTATGAGTGGGACCGGATGCCGTTCGGCCTGTGCAACGCCCCAGCCACCTTCCAACGGTTGATGCAGCGTTGCTTGGGCGGCCAGCTGATGGAGTCCACCTTAGTATACCTGGACGACGTGATTGTCTACTCCCCAGATTTCAAGTCCCACCTTCGGCACCTGGAACAGGTCTTTCGCTCTCTGGAGAAGTACGGGCTGAAGCTCCAGCCAGATAAGTGCCAGCTCTTCCGGAAGGAGGTGAAATTCCTGGGTCATATAGTGAGCGCTGCAGGGATTTCGGTGGACCCAGAGAAGGTGTCGGCTGTCCAGGAGTGGGCCGCGCCTAAGACCGTACGCCAGGTCAGATCATTCCTGGGCTTTGTCGGGTACTACAGGCGGTTCATCAAAGGCTTCTCCCACATCGCCAAGCCTATCAACCAGCTGTTAGGGGGCACTGGACGGTCCCGGGGCCGGGGATCTCCCTCAGTCCAGTGGGACTCAGCTTGTGAGGCTGCGTTTCAGCGACTCAAGCAGGAGTTACTGCAAGCACCAATTCTGGCCTATGCTGACTTCACTCAACCCTTCACCTTATACACCGACGCCAGCAACCTGGGTCTGGGAGCTGTACTGGCTCAGAAACAACAGGGCGAGGAAAGAGTCATTGCATATGCCAGCCGAAGTTTACATCCGGCTGAGAAAAACGATGCCAATTACAGTTCCTTTAAGCTTGAGTTGCTGGCGATGAAATGGGCTCTGAGCGAGAAGTTCAAAGACTATCTGTGGGGAGCGAAGGTGCTCGTCGTGACTGACAATAACCCCTTGGTACATCTACAGACCGCCAAGCTGGGGGCGGTTGAGCAGAGGTGGGTGGCACAGTTGGCCAACTATGATTACCAGCTGCAGTATCGTCCAGGAAAAGAGCACACCAACGCTGATGTACTGTCCAGACTTCCTGAAGCGCGATCTGTGGGTCAAACATCAGCGCTGAACGAGGGACGTGAGGAAGGATTGATGGTGGGCATCGTGGAGGCACCGGGCGAACCATCCGTCGAACCCCCTGCAGATTGGGGATGGGACCCCCAGCGTTGGAGGATGTGGCAGGAGGAGGACGAAGACTTGAGGCTGGTACGAACTTGGCTGAGTGAAGGAGCTTGGCCCGAAGGAGAGGAACGCCGGAACCAGACACGGGTGGTGAGGGGGCTGCTGGGACAGAAAGAGAGGCTCTTCCTGAAGGAAGAGGTGATGTGTAGGTCCCTCCAGGATCCGGCTCGGGGCGAGGAGGTCTGCCAGGTAGTAGTCCCCGAAGGGCGTTGTCATTCCCTGTTACAAGCATATCATTCCAAACTGGGACATCAAGGGCAAGAAAGGACATTGTCTCTGCTACGGCGGTATTTCTACTGGCCTGGGATGGAGGGGACCACGAGGACTTACCTTCAGGGGTGCCCACGCTGCATGCTATTCAAGGCAAGGAAGGAGGTACGAGCCCCATTGGTGCCGATTCGGGCTAAGGCCCCACTGCACATCGTGGCCATGGACTACTTGACGCTGGGACGACCGATGGATCGGATACAGAACATCCTTGTAGTAACTGACTTGTTCACGAAATACGCCTGGGCCATTCCAACCCTGGATCAGACTGCCACTACCACCGCCAATGCCTTGTGGAGGTATGTTATTCAGCCATTCGGGTGTCCCGAAATACTCCACGCTGATCAAGGGCCCAACTTCGAGTCTCGGGTGATCCACGAACTGTGTCGCTTGTACGGGTGTAAGAAGACCCACACCACCCCATATCACCCTCAAGGGAATGGGGGGTGCGAAAGGATGAATCAGACACTGCTAAGTCTCTTGGGGACCCTGGAAGGAGAGCAGCAAGGCCACTGGGCGGACAAACTTCCGATGCTGGTCCAGGCGTACAATAACAGCGTGCATAGCACCACCGGGTATGCCCCGACCTACCTGATGTTCGGGAGACACGTGAGACTGCCTACCGATCTGCTGTTAGGAGCTGCTCCAGCGGAGGGGGGGGGCAGCCTGACAGAGTGGGTGGTAAGGCATCACCAGCGCCTTCACAACGCTTACGAACAGGTCTCGGACCGGATAAATCAAGCAGCAGTGAAGAATAAGAGACTGTATGATCGAACAGCTCGGGAGGCACCGTTACTACCGGGAGAAAGAGTGCTGGTACGGGACAATCGTCGTCAAGGGAAGGGAAAACTGAGCGATCGATGGGAGTCCCAACCATACGTGGTTCAACGACAGCCGCACCCAGATCAACCGGTATACGCTATCCGCCCAGAAGGGAGAGCTGGCCCAGAGCGAGTGCTACATCGAAACTTGATCCGTCCATGTCCAAATTATCCGAAACCAACAGACAGCAATCCCCCGGTTGAAACGCCACCGATGCCCTTGCTGCTAGGTTGGGCGGTGGTCCCAAGGGGACTGGGCGCAGAGCCGCACCAGGTGGACCCTGCCTCACCGCCGAGACGGTCCCAGCGGGGGAATCGAGGCCAGCCCCCAGTGCGGTATGGAGACTGGGTTGCCGAGCCCCGTTCTAGGGACTAGAACGGTTTGGTGGGGGGGTATGTCACAAGGTGACAAGTCTAGCGGAACCAATTTCCGCTAGGAGTGTGTTTCCCCCCCGGGACGATTTCACCGGCACACCGTGCTGGTTTGCTTGTTGTCAGTTGCCATGACAGCGGCAGCTGATTAGCTAAGCGGTACCAGGTGTGGGTGTTTGGTGTGGGGATCTGTGATTGGGAAACACGGCCCAGAGAAGCAGTTAAAAGGAAAAGGAAAAGGCATTCGAGTGTGGTACTCCCCCGGGAGAATTAGTTTCTTTGACTGTGGCTGAATTCGCTGGGATCTTTGGAGAGGGCTTTGAGGATTTGGCTGGCTGAAGGGTGCAACGGTGATTTGTGTGAATACACGCTGGAAACGTGAACTGGATGGAAAGTTGGAGAAGTGGGGAGATACAGTCAAGACTGGAGAATGCCATCATTCCTGAGAGGAAGTTAAGTAATAAAACATCGAATCTGTGTGAATGCATGTCCTGCACTGAGTTGAACAAAGAATTGTGAAGTGTATTGATCACGAGTGTAACTGTCACATGGGAGTGTGAACTGAGTCACCATTGAAATTCTGATATCTTCATCTTCTGAGTTGAACAAAGAATTGTGAAGTGCGTTGATCACGAGTGTAACTGCCACTTAAGAGTGTGGACTGAGTCATCAATGAAATCCTGGTATCTCCGTCTGAGAGTGAGAGACTATTGAAGACGCTGTTCTCCATGCTGTGAGAAGTCATCTGCATCTCTTTATCGTCTGAGTGCTGATTCAACATAACAGTGGAAGGATTGACTATTGGGTGAGTGCTGGCCTTATTGCACTGAGAGTGAGAGTGGATATGCAGTGCCTGAATTGAAGTGTCACACAGTATTGGACTTGACGTGAGGTTGCAGTGTGTGGGTGGATATGTATATTTAACTGCCAGTATTCCCCAGTGCCTAATTCCGCCCAGTGTTTGCTGAACAAAGCCTCAGTGCTAGACGTGCATGTCCCGCTCGGGCTATAAGTTCTCGTTCTGATACCGAAGAGGAGTGTGTTTGCCTTGTATAAATTGCTCTGCCTGTTTAACTAGACGAATTGTCGGTTGCTGTCTTCTTGGGCACTGCCCGTCTGAAGGAAGGATCCACCCTTGTCCCAGCGCTGTCCGCTTGGAGCCACACAGTCCAGCCGTAAGCCCGATTCTCCATTCTGCAGAGGAGCGTGCCTTCACCTGTATAAATTGCTCTGTCCGTTTAACTAGATGATTCGTCTGCTGCTGTCTTCTTGGGCGCTGCCCATCTGAAGGAAGGATCCACCCTTGTCCCAGCGCTGTCCGCTTGGAGCCACTCAGTCCAGCCGTAAGCCCGATTCTGCAGAGTGTGCCTGCACCTGTATAAATTGCTCTGTCCGTTTAACTAGATGATTCGTCTGCTGCTGTCTTCTTGGGCGCTGCCCGTCTGAAGGAAGGATCCACCCTTGTCCCAGCGCTGTCCGCTTGGAGCCACACAGTCCAGCCGTAAGCCCGATTCTGCAGCGGAGTGTGCCTGCACCTGTATAATTTGCTTTGTCTGTTCAACTGGATGATTCTTCTGTGCTGAGCATATTCGGAACGACCAACGGTCTAGGAACTTACCGACCTATCTACCCACCTGTCTTCCAGTGAGGCCCCTCCGTCTGCTCGCCTTCTTGAGAGGTACACGTACCTGCTACTCACCTGTCCGGTGGAGGAGTCTCCTAGTCCTCAGTCCCGGTCCTGCCCTGCCCGGGTATCTGTCCGTCTGCATCGTGGTCAAGAAGTTCTACTTACCCCGACACTTACCTGCTGCTGGAACGGCAGACGAATCCCTCGCCTCCCAGGGTCCAAAGCGGTTTCCCCCTTCCTGGACAGAGACACGAACTCACGTCGAGACTTTTAATTTCCTTTTTACCATTTAATAAAGATTGTTCAATTTTAATTCTACTTGTCCGTCTGGTCTCTGGTACGCTCCTCAGAGTGGTCCTGGGTTTGAGGGGTGGGTGCAGTCTGGTTTGGCCCCCCCGACCTGTGACATCAGCAGCAAAAAAAATAACCCTGTCCACGCATTTTCAGCGCTAATTTTTCACTGCGTGTGTTTAGTAAATCCCGAGAGTATTAGTTTTAACGCCAAAACAGGGGTTTGCGCTGGAGCTGTTAGTAAATCTGGCCCTAAATCTGTGGTTTCTTGTTTGGTCTGGATAGTTGATCAACTCTGAGGATGTTAGTCCTTCATTGTGTGAAGAAAATGAGGGCCGATGGTTTTTGGGGGCAATCTAGATATAATCTTTTCAGCTGATGACCTTTTGAAGTGGGAATGTGGAGTTTCATTACAATATGAGGTGGCATTTCATTGACAGGAGTGTCCAACATTTCACTGGGAAGAAGTTAATAGAGAAGAGAGCAAGTAGATAGCGAGAGGAAATACAGCTTAACAATTACATTTCCCCACATTTTTTTTTACTTTAAACATCCATCCATATGTTTATCTGTAGCTTTCTTTTTCTTCTAATTAGAAAGATAAGAATTAAATGAAATGAGCTTTCCTTGTGTGTTTATCGTGCAATTTATACGCGAAAATGAGTTTTTACGTGCATAGGATAGCCTACGCATGGGTTGGTTAGGGTAGGTTTAGTAGTGGTGTGGGGTGCGTGTGTATTACACGTTTGGGTAGAATTAGTGGTGTGGGGTGCGTGTGTATTAGACGCAAATGAACTGCGTATCAAATGCACGCGAAAACTGCGTATATGCACGTAAAAACTCATTTGCGCGTATAAATTGCACGATAAAACACAATGCGTGCTATAGAGACGCACTTACGTGAGAACAGGTTGAGTGTTTTTAATATTTGTCCTGCCTCACTAGAAGTAGGTTTCTTTAATATGATGGCTTAAATGGGAAGACACCCACTGGCGTTGAGATCACGGACTAAATATTTGTTAGTCAGTAGGGATGTGTGTGCGTGAAGTGGCGAGCGCGGGTAGCATAAAGCTCACTGTAGTTTAAGTTTCACGTAGCCTACAAGGAACTTTATTGTACGTTTTCTTTTATTCTATGGGGGGAAATCTTTTGAAATTAATGCACTATTTGTGCTTTTATTGTATTTTTTTTTGCAGGTGCGGTCTCAGAGCGCTAGCTGCTGTTTTGTTTACCGTTTGTGTTGTTGTCTCGTTGTCCTGTTTGTACGGCGCAGTGGACGTTTGCGGCTTCGAACCACAGCTCTTTAACGACTTCTGCCCTAATCGGTATTTAAAATGTATTTGCCAGTGTATGTCCACATGCGAATTATCTGACTTGTGATACTGAGGCTTAGCAGAAGAGGAGAGTGTATTATTATTATTGTTTTTTTTATTTTTGTTTATCACTTGCTTTAAGAACTTTTTATTCACTGCTAAAGTGGATTAATTACGGCCTCTTATCAACTGTGGGTATTTAATTGGTAAACTGTATGAGATCTATTTTTAGGATGTTTTAAACTGAATGTTTCCTGTGTGAAATAAACTTTGTACTTTTGGAAGTCACGTCTTTGTCTTTGACGCAATCCGAACCAGCAAGGTCCTTCATATAGATGGCTCCAAATTATATTTCAGATGCTCTGTAGTATATTGAAAGGGAAATTTCATCCACAAATGACAATTCTGCCATAATTTACTAGCTTAATGTTGTTGTTGTTTTCAAACAAATAGATTGTCCAAGCTGCTCTTCTCCATAAAATAAAGGGAACAATACCTTAACTCAGAATAGTCCACATTAAACCGTGATAGGATAGTTATTTTGCTACAATATTTGGTGACCATATAAATGATTATTTTTCCTTTTGTGTTCCATGAAAGAAAGAAAAAAACAAATTGTAACATCAGGATGAGGAAAATTATGACAATTTACATTTTTGGGTGAAACTATTCCTGTAATATTGTAATAGCCTACTTTATATTCTCTCTCTCTCGTTCTGCCTCTCTCTCCTGCTTAGGTCTGATTCGATTACAGGAGCTCATCAAGGCTCCTTCTCGTTACAACATCCGATTAAAAATCCGGCAGCTACCAGCAGACACAAAAGATGCCAAGCCCCTTCTTAAAGAAATGAAACGAGGAAAAGAGTTTCATGTGATCTTTGACTGTGGTCATGAGATGGCAGCTGGCATCCTTAAACAGGTGAGTCACTTCACTATCTCATTTCACACTCAAAGACACATATAATGAGAACAATAATAGCAAATATGTATCAAATATAATATAAATTATTGACTTGATGATAAGGCCTTCTCAATAATGTATAAGCGTGACACACATTTAAAGGCCTACAGAAAATGATTGCACAGAAATTCAAATATACAAAATCATGGATATGCGTCCAAGAGAATGTAATAGAGTTGGTTTTTTAATTGTCTTTTAATGTAGCATTTAATGTTACACTATTCTGCTTAGGGAAAGATAGTTTTATAACTGTCCAAACACAGCACTGCTGAGCTCTCTAGCAATGTTTATCCGTGTACCACCAAAACTCGGCTAATTCCCAAGCCGTTTATGTTGGATTGTTTTAGCACTATCCTAGACCCATACTTTCAGTTTTATTAACTTTTAAAGTATGAAAATGCTTCATAAAATATTAAAGTTGTCAAAAGTTTGGTGTATTTATTTACCAAGAAGATGAATGTCAGTAAAGAGCCTGTGTGAAATGAAATATGAAAAATGAGTTGCATGAAGTAATAAAATAAAAATTCCAACAGTCATTTCCACAACAACTGGTTATTTTTAACTACAAATTGAAGGTCCATGAAGACAAACTTTAAAAGTTGGTTTGACAAAACCTAGTTTGAAATTGTAAAATACCTTCAAAGTTTGAAGTTTAGCGGGCAGACAAACAGACCGATAGATTAGTCCATATTTTACACCTTCAGCTTTTCAGCCTGACAAATCTGTGACAAAAGTACTTGCATCGTTTATTGAAAACATGAAAGAGTACAAAGGTGCGCTACTGAAGTGTGGAACCAGATTTATAATAATATTATTCATTTAACGTAGTTGAACAAGTAAAAAGTATGCACTATTGATTCTACTTAAGTAAAGTACAGATACGTGAAAAATTTACTTAAGTAAAGTAACGAAGTATTTGTACTTAGTTACATTCCACCACTGGTCATTAGTCTCTCTGTATAAATATCCCTCATGTTTAATTGTCTAGTATTGTTCGTCTGTTTGGTGAGTGTTAGTGTATGTCAAGTAATGCTTAGTCAAGTCTTTGTTTATTTTGTACACATTTATGTTAAATAAATACTGCACTTGGGTTCGTCAAGCTCGCCTTCAGTGGAATCATTACAGATGGAGAGGAAGTGAGGAGCTTAAATACACATTGGTGGTGATTAATAACAAACAGCTGTGATAATTAATGAGCGTCCATGGAAACTAACGAATATTTGGAAACTAGAACAAAGGAAACTGACGAGAAGCAAACTAAAAGACAAAACTAATAGAACATAATTGTGACAATGTGAAGAACAAAATTAAGCAGAAATGATACATTTTGCCTTCGCCGAGCAACATGTGACGAACAGGGCCCTGGTCTTTCTGATCCTAAAGGTTGTACGGATTACAAGCTCTGTTTATATATGGTGATTTGATCCTCTTTTCATGCCTTAAAGGTGAAAAGTGCATGCATTGTTTTTGAACTGTTAATTCATTGTCTCTTTTGATCTTGTGTGTGAGATTGATTTGTACACAATCAGTGAAGTGTTCAGCTTTCATTGATTACCAATCAGGCTTACATGCTCTGCTAGTCAGTATGTTTGCATAGAATTAGTCAGTATAATGCTCGTGATGTTAAGTGTCCTACAAGAAAAGGGGATTCAATCAGATTAAGTGCTTTTTGTTATATCTACTATGCTATATTTTACATCATGGGATGCAGTGCAATTTAAATTCCTTACAAAGCTTGATTAAATGTTTGCCCAATGGATAAGGATATGCATTCCTGCTAGAGTTCTGTGAACAGTCTCACATTAAAGAAACCCAAAGAGATATTTCAATGTGTAACTTAACTGCAAGAATTTCCCCCAATTACAGGAATAATCAAATATTAAAGTGGGTATTATTCAGCCAGAGATTGACTCACAGACCTTCTTAATCAGTCTCCGACCACTGAAGTGATAATGAAGATACCCATTATTAGTGGCAGTGGATATATGCTTCTATAATGGGCAGCTCTCAGAGGATTTGTGTAATATCCACATTTGAAACTTTTGGCTTTGTGAAGTCGTCTACACTTTTGAACTTCGCAAAATCTGCTCAGGCTACAGAGCCATTATTTCCCGACCATATGTTTCACACAAGACTGAATTTAATTATTCATTTCACTTTGGGGCTGATAATGGCAATGATAACTGGGTCTAGCAATGATGTAATATTTCAAATATTTGAACCTATCAGAATAGATTTTTTTTTTCATTTAGTGCAATAAAAGAATGTTTCAGTAAGATCATATTTTTATATCTTTTTTATTTTTTTACAGGTATAAAATGTTAGTCTAGGTTTATTGTATATCAAAGTGAATTATACTAACATTACACTTTTTTTTAGATTACAAGTACATTTTGCTTCTGTGCGTTTAAGACTTCTATAAATGCCCTTTTCACATTTAACGAGACACATCATTATTTCGTGGGCTGTGGGTATGCTGTCACTTCCAATATTTTTTTTAAACTGCTCTGTCCTTACAGTATAAGCCTCTTTGCAATGTCAGCATTACACTTTTACAAAACAATCAATGAAATGTGATTACAAAAATGTTACTGTTAAAAATATACTACAGACACATATATACAGTAAACACAAATAAAATGCAGCTAACTATTTAATAGCTGAGATGGCAAAATAAATAGCTACACTACATCCAACCAGTTTATCAGAGTATTACCTGTTATTAACTAAGACTCGAGACGAAACTGTTTTTCATGCGTAGATCATAAAAACTTGCAAACGAGTTGGTGTAGCCGAGCCTCCAGTTCATGAAGCACAGTTCGCCAGAGCTGATGTGGCTGCGATTCCCCTCACTCTCAGTGGGCATGGTTAATCCTGGGTCTGATAAACCCAGAGAATGGCATCCACAATCCAGTATCATTCTCTGTTTAGAGATAACCTTCCCCCTTCTGCTGACCTCGGAAGCAGACAAAGTGCTGTTCAGGGGTGCGTTTCACGTATAACGACGTAACTCGCTGCTTCACTACCGTAGTACAATGCATCGTTGAAGAAATCAACTAGATAGACACGACTGTTTCCTGAAACCGTACTGTCGCAAATTGGTCGTTCAACCACGTTGGTGGAGTAATAACTACTTTTAATGAATCTGTTTGAGATCGAATTAATGCTATAATAATTAGGGCTGGGTATCGAGTTCGATACTTTTTAGGTAACGACCGAATCGCCTCGATACTATCGAGTATCTAAACATGTCTTGTCGTTCGGTACCAAATTTCGATACCTAAGGGGTTCATCTTCACTGTTAAAAATTACCTGTAAATTTTACAGTAAAATACTGGCAGCAGGGTTGCCAGCCAGTTACTGTATTTTTTACAGTAGCGTCTGTAATTTAATTTACAGAATTTTACTGTATTCTCTGATTACAGTATTTTTTTAATTGTTGTATTTTTTTACAGTAAGTTACATTATTCTCTGTATTTGCTATATCTAGAGGAAATATGTAAAATGCAGTATATACAATATATTTTCCTGATATCTGAATATATTAATGACTGGCAGCTGAATTTGAAATGTTAATTATTCATCAAATGCAAATTGTTTTTAAATACATTAAGTGTTGTATAATGCACAACTTAATTCCCCTATTACTTCACAAAACAAACAAATTATTCAACATCCTAATCTTGAAAAACAGGTCAACATTTGTTTAATTTATAACTTTAAAATATGCATGAAAAAAAAGTAATAAAACAGTGTATTTTGTATATTTTGATTTAATTTTTATTTACAAACTTGTATTTTTTTTTTTTTTAAATGGACATGAAATTAAATATTTTTTAATTACTTGAAACAAATTAGCCGTCATGGCCCTTCACACAAAGAAGAAATACGCAAACGACATACATTTAAAACAAGTTGACCAACATGATCATAATAAAATGGTTCTGAAAAACACAGACACGGATGAATTTTCACCACTTGAGTCCAAGGCCCCAAGTGAGTCCAACAAACTTCTGATCAAAAATGGAGAATAATTCAGCTCCAGATGCTGTTCCATCATAGGATGCAAAGAGTGGCTAGAAATATTGAAAAGGACAATATATTATTACAAAACATAATGATATAGTCAGAGACAGATAGAGGGATGACAGATACAGTTAGAGACAGATAAAGAATATTAAAAGCTTACAATTAAAGAAAAAATAGATCTTTGTGTGTGTGTGCGTGTGTGTTACTTACATTTCAGAAATTCCACTGATAACCCATCACTTTGCTGGGAAGAGTGGCAACATGTGGGTTCACTGCAACCTGTTTCTTCTGTACCATTTGCCCTGTCGTTTTAGATGGCAATTTTCCATGCAGCATGATTGGCTGTGGCGGAAAAACACTAGTTTACGTGGTTGCCCAAAGAGACTTGGCTCGCACGTGAGGCTGTAGTGTGTAACAGTCCCAAGCCACATAGATGGAAAATATGTGGGAAAGATCAAAAGTGTAGCTACGTCACTCCAGACGTCAATGCCAGCAGCGCGCAATGCAAAATTTGCGACAAGATGATTCCGGCAAGACCGGCAACACGACAAATCTGATGAAGCACTTAACAGCGCACAGAATAAACTTGAGAGTAGAAAGTTGATCCGTCTTCGACTGCAAGAAGAAGCGCGTCACAAATGAACCAAAACTCAGCGTATAGGACACTTGCCTCACATACATGAGAAATATAGGCCTATAAAGCTTCAAATATATCTACTTTTAGACGAACCAATTCAAAACAAATAGTTTGTTATCCAAATAAAAGGTGCATTTCTCTCTATAGGCGTGCGCACAGAGTCAGCATCTTCATCTTTGCAGCCAAAACAGACTCAGGAAACACTAGTTTATTAACCCTCATAAGGTCTTCGTTTTCTGTTTACACTACTGGTCTTTGGGGTCTATACGACCCCAACAATAATAGAGTAATTGTACAAAAAAATATACATTTTTAATCATACAAATAATATATCATTTTTTTTGTTTACTTCTCATCTATTCATTAATGCTGTGTTTTGGGAGATATGAAGTACTTTTATACCCATTTACCACACAATTCCTCAACTACACCATTAGCTTGCATATGAAATATTACATTTTTATGAAAAAATCACTTAAATGATGATTTAAATTTAATTTAATTTGTTTCTGGATATTGATCTAGGTGTTAGGTGTAGAAGTATGCCATCTGCTGGTTAGAGATAAACCTAAAATTATTACAGTTTAAGAAAGAAATAGTTTTGACCAGCAGAGGCAATAGAGAGCCATTCATTTTACTGGATGTGGCCAACTGCTTGTATCACAACGTTTGTGATCCATTTTGTTAATTTATATATATATAAACATTAGAAAAGACATTTAAAATAAATATTCTTTCAAATAGTAGATTTTTTTTAAGTTTTTGATGCATTTTGAGATGCCTATTTTTACAAAATGCCACAGAAATTTGACAGAAAAATGCCACATAAGACGCACCTAAAGGACAAGACTTGGAGTCAGATTGTAGTTAATAAATAATAATAATTAACTTTAGAATGCAAAAGAAATGAAATAAATATGTAAATAAAACCAACAGCAATATGCAAAAATAAACAGTAGTGAAGAGTGAACATCGAATAACAATAAAATTTTTTACAATCACATTCTGAACACTGAACATAAAAGCAATAACACGCTACATGTAACTAAACTATATGTAAAGCACATGGTAAAACAATCAGTCCACACACATCTGGCACAAGAACACTGTGTGAACAAATGGCTCTTTTGCAGTTTTTCCAGCACATAGCAGTGTCTCGAGGAGAGTGTACCTCTTTGCCATACTGCCAGCACAGAATGAACTGTGTGCAGGACACCAAAGACCCTCGTTTATAGCTTTTGCTTGGGAACAATTTCTTTATTTTCAAAACACAGTTCCAGCTCTTACATCTCAACGTAAACTTTCTAAAGTGGAAAAGGTCCGTTGTATTTGATCTCTGTCTCATCTCTCTCTTGCTCTCTCAGCGTGTGAATGTGCATTAGGTCTCACTCATACGTGTTCTGCATGTGTGGCTGATTCATTAGCCAATTTTGATACAAATTATCTCTGTCTGTGCGTGTGTGTGCGTGTGTGTGTGTGTGTGTGTGTGCGTGCGTGTGTGTGTGTGTGAGAGAGAGAGAGAGCGCGTTTGTGTGTGTGTGTGAGAAAGAGAGAATGCATATGTCTGTGTGTGTGTGTGAGAGGGAGAGAATGTGTGTGTGTGTGTGTGTGTGTGTGCGCGTGCGTGCGTGTGTCTGTGTGCAATGTGCATGCATTAGGTCTCACCCTTTTATATCTTTGTTCTGCATGTGTGCCAAATTCTATAAAAATGCTCTCTGTGGCAGTCATACATGTGTGTGTTTTTGTGTGTGTGTGTTTGTGTGTGTGTGAGTGAGCATGTCTTTTCTACATCTCATTTATCCTCTAGTATTAGGCCTTCATTTCTGTGTGAAAATTTTCAGATTTATGCTGGATTTATTGACTCTTTTTGACACATGAAGAAATTTCTTTCTTTTTTTTTCGCATTTCCCATTCATTTCAATGTGGGGTCATATTGACCCCGAAGACCAGATTTGTAAAAATTTTTTTTACATACCTATAGAACAACCGAATCAAGCCCAGTTTTTTTGTGTGTGTATATATAGATAATGTAGGAAAAGTCACAAAGTCTTATTCCACTGAGATGAAGGGAACCATTTTTTTTTATTAAGGAAAAGTCGATTGGGGTCATATAAATCATCGCGATTTGTGGATCGTAGGGGTTAGGGATGCACCGAATATTCCGCCACCGAAAATTTTCGGCCGAAAATGGCCCAAAAGAGCATTTTCGGTTTTCGGCCGAAAGACTTTTATCACCGAAACGGCCGAAATGTTGTGATGACGCAAACAGAAACCGCGACCTGCACGTGCTTGTCTGAAGCAACATGTCTGCGGTGTGGACGTATTTCAGTATATCTGAACCCGCGAGGAGACGGAAGCCTTGTTTATACTTTCGCCTGCCTCCGCAGCGTGAGTCTCCACAGACAGCGCACGCACCTCTCCAAACGGTCGAGGCGTTTATACTTGACGCGCTCACCGTTGTACTATTCTTTGAAACGACAGGGGACGACTGAAGTAACTGTCCTCTAACCATCAGGAATCGGTGAGAACAAGAAAGATAAACACGTGACAATGTTTATTTTTTAGTATACCACCACCAATACAAAAATAATCATGTAAAACCCAGTAAACCCTGAGATTATTACTTGTGACATTACAAAAAAAATATGTATATGGGAACATGTATGTATACAACTAAATTAACGCTCTCTTGAATATTTTCTAATTTCACTAAACATTTCATTAAGTTTCGTGTACATTTGTATTAAACATTGACCTTTCTTCATTAAAAGGCTTTTTTTATGCTATTGTATGCTCATTTTTAAAAATGTAAGCAACTAATTTAGACGTGCAAACTGGGTGCTGGTGTGATGAGAAGTTCGTGCTCGGCTTTGTTTTTATGAGAGAAGAACATTTAATTTTAAAGCCTTTCTGCAGTCCAGTAGATTATTATTTAATGTACTCATGAGTGGGGTCAAGTTAAACATTTTAGTTTGAATTTTATTTTATACTGTGCATTGTTGCAATGTGCTAAATACATATTTGCATAATTTGTAATTGATTTATTCTTTGAAAATTTTATATTAATTTATGCAATTGCAATGCCTTGATTTTAGTAAAGTTTGTACACAGTCATAGCCATAAATACAATGGTACTTATAATTGGCATAATTTATTTCGGTGTTATGGTTTTCGGCCTTGGTTTCCTCTTTTTCGGTTTTCGGTTTCGACCAAGAATTTTCATTTCGGTGCATCCCTAGTAGGGGTGTAACGGTACATGTATTTGTATTGAACCGTTTCGGTTCGAGGCTTCCGGTTCGGTACGCATACAAACCGAACGATTCCTTGGACCATTTTTCCTGCCGAAAAAATTGGCGCTGGCGCGATCACCACAACGTTGCGCAACATCAAATGGCAATCGTAATGAAAGCGGAACGAAACTGCGATACTCATTATATTGTGCTTAACGGATCGTTTATCAGTTCGGACCAGCAACATCTGAGCAGCGCGAGCCGATCTCGATCAAGCGACACTGTTACAACACAGCGCTAAGAGATCCAGTGAAGAACACATTTGAGTTCGCCACTGAAGTAATAACATCGCTGCGAGATCTAGTGAGAAGCATTCAAATTTCTCCGTTATTAACCGTAGATCTCTATTAGATCAAACAGTGCTGACGTGGACACCAGGAGAAACATTGTGCCGTGAATGAACTAGTAATACTTTACGTCCACAGACCAGCAACACTCACCATGGATTTAAAATAGTAACACTAACTGTAACCAGTTTGGCTGGAATAGTGAAATGCTTTCAAGTACTTCACACATCTTTTTCCAGCACTTCAAAACTCAAATAATATATAAATAAATATATATTTAAATGTTATTTTTAATATGATGACCAAAACATGATTTGTTCATCCTTCAAAGATGACCCCCATTTATAAACCTGAGAGTTTCAAGATGTAGGAAAACTCAGTTATTTACAAATATTTTTTCTTTTAACAAATAGGAAATTTCTCTGGCATTTCTTTCTTTTTGCTGTATCGAAAACGTACCGAACCGTGACTTTAAAACCGAGGTACGTACCGAACCGTGATGTTTGTATACCGTTACACCCCCAGTGGATCGATTCCAATATTTTCCGAATGCATCGCCATTATCTCTCGAATCGATTCTGAGCTTCGTTTTTAACAGCAGATGGCGCTCTAGGCTAGTTTTTAACCGCACGCTCAAATGCTCACGAAGAAGAGCGCTCGGCTGAGTCTGAGAATGTACTCGCACCTCAGAATGCTTTTATGATGCGAGATTAATGTCAACAGCCCACTGCAAACACCCTTTGTAATTCGCTTCAACCTTTTCGAACTTTATGAATGATTATTTTATAGGAGGTTCAAGTGGTGTGTGTAAGGCATTGGAAGCAAGCAGAGTACGGCTGTTTCTAAAGCACGCAGTGCCATCTGCTGTTAAAAAAATAAGCTCAGAATCGATTCAAGAGAGAATCGCGATGAATTCGAAATGATCCAGAATCATTTCTCGATTCACTATGCATCGATTTATTGTTCCAGCCCTAGATAACAGTAAGGCTAACATATTCAGTGGTGTAGTGCAGGGTATACACAGGTATACGGCATATACCCACTTCTTTTTCAGTCGGCATTGCGTATACCCACTTCTAAATCCCCTCTGATGCGCATCATTTAGTTGCTAATCCAATCTCGTGAATAAAAAACACCCAGTCATGGTCGTACCCCTAATATTAACTCTAATTTGTTGCTGCAATGATTCTCCCATCGCGACGATAACTGACCTCATCTGATCTGCTTCAGCACTCAAACACCGCTCGTCAATGTCAAAATGTTTGAGACCAATCAAAGCATGCGGGATTTTTGTTCACAGAAGCGCGAGCCGAGCGCGAATCCCAACGCGACGCTTCACTTCAGTTAACGATCATACAGTGCGAGATAAGATGCAAGTTGCTAAAATATACGGCCGTTTTTCGATAGAAGTTTTAAATGACCGACAGAAATAATCAGTTTGATCAAAGACAGTGGAAATTATAAGCTCAATTTAACACAAACACCCTATTAAATATATTGCCATTATTATTGTATAAATATATTTGTATAACGTTACCTTGAATGTGTTTGACTTTTCACTGTTTGTATCACTCCGCTTGTCTGTGTTTGCGCAACTTGCATCATTAAGCCATAAGGCGGTGACAAGTGACTGTCTTTATGAGTGAGCAATTGAACCATTAATTAAATGAACAGATTAGTCCAAAAACATTGATTAATTTAGAAAAGAAAAAGTAGATGAAACTGGAACTGATTCTCATGTTTAAAGAATCCCTACGTACGGCCCTGATATGCAAGAATACTAGTGATTCTATATCTTCTATTGTATTCATTATATTCTATAGTCTTGCATATTCAATACTAATGCAAGACTAGTCTTACATGTCACTGTTTATTACAAGTGTTCATCCTTTGCTGGGATGCTTAAAAAAATATTGGGGGCATAAATTAAGAGTATACCCACTTCTCCAGGCACCACTACATCACTGAACATATTCATACTAAAAGTAAAAAAAAAGTTGATTTCATAGGGTCTTTAAGTAGCACTGGATTATTTCCATTATAAGTACTCTTTTTAAAAGTGTGCAAAAGGGTATTTCTTTATCCACAATGGAAAGCTTGAATTTAATTACATTTACGTCTACTTGTATGATAAGCAGTTTCATTGCTTTGTTAGGTTGACACTGCCAAAATACTCTGGCATTCTGGTATTTAGGAGTAGTATTATCTAACCTAATACCTCCATATTACTTCTGTGACTGGTATTTTCGTAATATGAACCCTTTTATGGAATAGGTTTAGAGCTATAATGATCTAAATTGTGTCAGTTTTAACCCATGCTCTCCCGCTGGCTATCTTATCTACAGTTTTACTTAGTAATGGTGCGAGTGCGGCTGGCTTATCCGAGCAAATATGAGTTTCTCCTGAAGGTTTTCCAGTCCATCTGGACACAACACCACCTGTTATTAACAGCGCTGAACCACACAACAACAAATGCAATTACTGACCTGACCTCTACCCATTCTAATCACCCTCGCCAAGCTGACAACAGTAATAATGTGTGATTTATAATCGTTCTCGCAGTCTCACACACACACGTGTCGCCCAGCAGCTCCGGGTAATACAGCTGAAGATATCACAGGGTGAGCAATGTTAAAGACATCTATTTCCATCCGTCGCACAGCGAAGGCACAATTAGCTCACGTGCTAATACAGGATCTGTGATGTAGCAGCTGTTACCAGGCGCACTTCCACAGAGCCGAATCATGGGTGTTTTACATCGCCCTGAAGTGCGCACTAAATAGAGCGAATGCAACAGGGTGACACTTGGGTTTAGACGATTGTTGTTCCAGCGTTTAGCAACACAACAGCTTGGCCCATAAATTAATTATTGTTATGGATTGAGTTGTCTGTCAGTCTGCGAGAAATGCCGTGTGAATGCGTGGTTGGGTTGGCGTGGGAACCCGAGAGCTCATTACAGCTATGGAGACAAACAAGCATTGAGCAAAATAAAACCCCATCTGCTCTTCTTTTTTTAAATACTTTGCTTTCTCCAGGACGTCAATGCTGAGCTCAGTGCTTTAAAATACTCCTGATGCATATATGCGATTTAATTAACTTATTATTAATATTAACACTGTGATAAAAAAATCCTCCTATTTCAACTTATCTCAAGTTCAGCTGCTGCCTTAAATTTTTAAGTATAAGCAAATTGGCTTTACAAGTCAGTTCAACTTAAATTATGCGACATTTATTTAGAAAGAAAAGTCGAATCCTGTATAACTTCTAAAAAAAGTTGTTTTGAGGAGTTAAAGTAGGTTAATTTAAAAACACAAGTTGCCATTACATACTGATCATGTCTTTTTTATCATTGTATTTTATTAAATTATTGCTACAGTACAAAAAAAAATACTCATTAAAGTTTAATTTTTTTTTTAATGTTGCTGAAATAATGATCTTCTGCACACCAATGCTGCTTTTATTTGATAAAAAAATCAGTACAAATTGTTTTATTATTTGGAAATAATATTACAATTTAAAAGAATGGTTTTCTAATGTCCCAGACAGCAGCACAGTGTCGGCCCAGATCCGAGCCACATCTGGTATATTGATTCAATGCGTACCAGATGTGGAGTTTTAGCCAAACTGAGCGAAACCGGTTTAAACCAGAAACCATGATTTTCACTTTAAATAAATAATCAAACGACAGTTGATTAATGTTTCTTTGTTCAAGCCCCCACAATGTCCGCCCCAAATCCACTCTTCAGTACGGCCCCCTGAACCGTTTATTAATCCCATATAAAGGATTTTCCTTCCATCTGAGGAATTCAAGGTTTCTGTGAATTCGGCACTGCTCCGCTACTCCAGGAAACACGCTTCGCCAAGCCACACTTACCAGATCAGACAGCACAGAATGAGTTATGAGCCAGTTACAAAGGACACATTCTTGCGGTCAGAGAAAGCTGGACTGAGCGCAGCTGAATATGGGGTTTCGAGATGTGTTGAAGATGCGGCACTAAGGGACACCAACAAGACATCCAGTGCACAAAGATATCCAGCTGATGGACGTAAAGTGGAGATAAATCAACATTTTGTGACCGGGTGAAATGGAAGAAATACACACCGGAAGCTTTTTTTAAATTGGGGTTTTATTCTGACTGCTGTTGTAAATAAGTGACAGCGGTCGATGGGAGCACAATTAGACAGATAAAAGTCTAATTGAGAAAAAAAGTTAAAATTGTTTGAACAAATTTCACAACAAAAAGAATTGGATTTCACTAGTTAAACAAAAACAAATTGTGGGAAACAGTTGACAGCAAATTTGAAGATGAAAATCAAATGTCACAAAAACTCAAGTTTAGCCAGTGGATCAATAGCAGATCCATACAATGCGTAACTCAATTCACAGTGAAATTCACTGCAATAGGTCAGATTTAAATCCATTACTCAATAGCAAACCAAAATATGGTACAACTACTTTGAATACGTCAAAACAGACTGGAATACGGCAGTGGCTGAGGTACAAAAGAAATAAAAGCACATTAACAAAGCCACAAACCATGTTTCACATATTAACCATGCAGTAGCAGACAAATACATTGATATGATCATTCAGTTATACTGTATAATCACAGAACATAGCTTTAAATCATTAGCAGATTTATCAAATAAACATGGCATCAGCATTTTACCCCATTAATCATGAAACTTACACACAAACCTTCACCGATCACCACGAGGTTCACTCGTCACACATTCGGCACATCCAAATACATCTATGAGAAATCACATCAAATGTTCTTTTAAACTCCGCTTCACAACATATTTGTACATATTGAAGATATTGAAGTAATATTTACCCAGGAAGACGAAAGTTTAAACCAGTAAATCAGATGCACGCGCAACAACATGGAGCTTCTCTGTACACTGAAAATGGCCTCTCAGTCTCTGGTGGCGCGCACGCATCCAAAACCAGTGAATATTACCTCGAGAAGAGAGAGATTTCTTAAAGGGGCCTCGAACATTTTTAACACATAATAGAAACACTGTATATTTATACTAGCCTCGTGAGACCATCCTGATCTCGCGAGCTTTCAAGGTTTCACTCGCAGATCAGTCTGGATACTTTCCGTTAAAGAAAATTTGGAAGCAGTTCACCAAACGAACGTCCAATCAGCGTTGGCTTTGAGGCGGGTTGAGGTGTGACGCAACGAGAAGCGCGTCAGTTCAGTCTAAAGAACATGTCGGCTTCAGCGGATGAAACTAGCATCGGCGTGGCTATCGAGCAAGTTTTATCGGAACTACAGAGTATTTCTTCACTGAAAGAAGAGCAAAACACTGCTCTGGAGGCTTTTCTCAGAGGAAAAGATACGCTCTGTTAGTACGTCATATGCTTCGTTGATCTGATTGGTTGATTTGGCCCGTCTATCACCAACATAGGCCAATCAGCTAACCAGTATTTTCACCCCTTACCAAAACTACTTCAACGGAAGGTTTCCAGATGGATATGCGGAGCAAATCCATCTGGCGGAGTCAGGTTATATTTATACTACTTGGCCAAAAAAAAAAAAAAAAAATAAGGAGATTAAATATATATTGTTTTGTGTGAACGACCCTGCCATAGTGACAAACTTGATTGGCAAATGGATTGGAATGATGTGGACTGTCGGAATACAAATAAATAAAATAAACAATATATTGACTTCTAAAGACACTTTTAAAATGTCAATGCTTCAATCGTCTGAT
The DNA here is from genome assembly GCA_029959095.1 of Rhinichthys osculus. Taxonomy (NCBI): domain Eukaryota; kingdom Metazoa; phylum Chordata; class Actinopteri; order Cypriniformes; family Leuciscidae; genus Rhinichthys; species Rhinichthys osculus. The sequence goes on along the minus strand of JARWKJ010000016.1, from coordinate 40,092,458 downwards.
TAATGTAATGGCTTCCATTTTCTTCATCTGTTTTTTTTTTCCCTCAGCATACATTGATATATGCAGTTCATTGGATTATTTTGTATGTTGTCTAATTATTTTACAATATAAAATATATCAGAGTTTCAGAAATCAATTTGGTTTATTTAGAGGTTGCACACAGACTTTGCCGGGAAGTCACTTGTGTGCAGTATTTACGGGCAATAAAGAGAGCTCAAGGTGTTTCAGTGGTTTAAGGGAAAGAGAGACTGAACGCCTCACATGATTTCAGCTCACAATCCCTCAGCATATAAAATTATTACGAGCCACAAAACATCATATAAACAAGAAATGCCATTATTTTCGCCTGCCTATCCTTCGATTCAGTGATAAATTACACATTTTCAGAAGCATTGTTACTGTTCCCTTGTCTCAACATGATTTCAATTCTTATTTTCTCAGGCTCTCGCTATGGGGATGATGACAGAGTATTACCACTACATTTTTACTACCCTGGTAAGTTACGTATGGATCTTTATATTCTAAAACGCATTCAAAACCACAGCGATATCCATAAAATAATTTGCATTTCAGGCCATTATATTACCTTAAATGGAAATATTGATTTGTTTTTCCCGGTGTAAGTTCTTATTCTTATTGTTTCTGACTGAGACCAAGACAACATTAGATTATTATTATAAATGGCTTTTTTTGTCTCGCAGTCCAATTTGCAGGCCTAACTTTCATTAAAAATGTTTATTAAGATTTAAGCTATTGTTATTGTATTTAATTCAATAAAGCATTGATACAGTAGTTACATCTAATGTAAACTATTTTTTACAGTACTTGTTGGTCACTAATTTTGACACATTTTTAGCTAATATTTGTGTCACTAAGAAAAACTGAAGGACAAAATATATATTTCAAAAATGCAAATACAGTTTAATGGCTTGTAAATGTTATTTTTGCTATTTTTGCCTTTGACATCAATGCAGCTCACTAGTTTTTGGAATAGAGCTTGTATGTCAGTGTTAAAATGTAATGTGGTACAAATGTAACAGACATACCTATTGTGTTTTTGTGTGTGTGTGTGTGTGTGTGTGTGTTTCATATTCTTTAGGATCTCTTCGCGTTGGATGTGGAACCCTATCGCTACAGCGGGGTCAACATGACAGGCTTTCGTATCCTAAACACCGAGAACAGCCAGGTGTCCTCCATCATTGAGAAGTGGTCCATGGAGCGTCTACAGGCTCCTCCTAAACCGGACTCTGGGCTCCTGGACGGTTTCATGACAGTAAGAAGCTATTACAGCATGTTTTGTTATCGTACAGGACAGTGGTTTCCAGCTGGCTCTGCTTCAAGACTCAGATTTGACATGGCATCATGTGGCGCTGTTTCTAAGTTGTTTCTCATACATACTGTAAGTAAACAAAAATAAACTAGTATTATACATTATAATTTACAATAATATGCCACACAGAACATGCGGTCAGCATGTGTCTCATATCGAATGCAGTCTGTGTTGTTTATTTCAAGTAGTTTAGATCATGGTTTGGATGAGGTCATGCCACACGACCCGGCCATGCTGGCATCTGCTTATTTTGGCTTTACTAAGTGACAGATGAATTTGTGCCAAAATACAGTAGAGTTTGATTGGACCACAGCCTTTGACTTCAACATCGAAAGCCACTCCTATATGTATGATTACATGGATAGTGGTGTTTAATTATTTGAATTTTAGACAGATTTTTGTTTTGTTTTATGTCACTTACCTGTTACAGACTTTAGTTATGACCACTGGCGTAGGAACCGGGGGGGACGGGGGGGACGTGTCCCCCCCAATATTGGAGACAGTCGCATTTGTCCCACCCAAAAATGACACCGCGAAAGACAAAAATATTTGCCAACTCTCACGCATTGGCCGTGAGACACACGTATTTGATTGGTTTTTACACGCCACCCCCCGATTTCTCACGCAGAAGTGTCAACCCGGTCGGTCAAATGCCTGAAAGATGAGTTTATCTATAGATCTCCCTGTTGAGCCACTCGTGATCGACTAGATATACCGCAAATTAGTTAAAATCTCCCGGAATCTAGAGTGAGCGCGCGAGACAGAGACTGTGCTCGACCGCGTAGCGTGCGCGCGCAGGCACGAACATAGATCGTCGATTGGCGGGTGGATTATTTATTTTCAACAGTGGATTTGGATGACTCAAAGTGCACCAGATTAATGAATTTATCTTTAAAATGCACAAAATTTTCTTCCGGGGGTGCATGCCCCCGGACCCCCCTAGAGGTTCTGGGCTACATCCACAAAAATACAGTGGGAATAACTGCCTATATGGTAGACCTATGTGAAAAATAAAATTCAAATTATCTTATAAATACGTACATGATCAGGATTTCATGTCTTCCCCTGCGTAGTCTCATTGGGGGCTGAGCCTCCCTAAAATGAAAATCCTAAAATCACCCCTGGTCCCCCCCAATGTTAAGCTCATTCCTACGCCCCTGGTTATGACTTAAGTCATCAGCAAATAATAATATGGACATGCAGTCAATGTGACAATAATAGAGTTTGTTTGTAATTAATTCTGGTGTGAGCTGTAGGAAGTTGTTTGCTCTGTCGGTGGATAACACTATTCCCACGAGAGTTTGAACCCACAACCTGCAGGGTACGCTGCGATCTGAAGTGTGTGTGTGATAAACAGGGACTCTGCTGTAGTGATCTAAAAACTGTCTGATATCAGCATACTGGCTCTTTCCCAGTTCTTCCTCAACACTGGCTCTCCTAGCCGGGAAAAGGGCCAAGATATGAACTCACTAGAGGCTGGGTGAGACGGAAACAGAGGAAAGAGGAGAACTCGCATGCCAAAACGAACCAACCTGCCAAAATATCTCTCATGGGACACAACACAATGACATTTCACTGGACTCGTTGTTCTACGTCCTGTTTAGAGAGATATTTACACAGCTATGATAAATGAAGACTTAGATTCTGTCATGATTCACTCACACTCATGTCATTTCAAATCTGTCTGACTTTCTTTGTTCTGTGAAACACAATAGGAGATATTTAGCAGAATGCAGCGGGTGCTTAAAAAGAAGCCTTATAATCACTTTTCAAAATTTGAGGTCATCAAGCGTGTGTTCACAATCGCACCAAAGTTTGTTTTAATCTAATCAAACCTGACAAGTGTCAACATACCCTAAAAGGTCTCAAATATCTTATTAATTCATAATATAAAAAGCATTCTTATTAAAATTTTTAGGCTGATCTTGAAACGAGAGGAAACCTGGTGGTCCGACTTTCAATCAAATCAATCAACAAAATTTATTTCGGTTCTCACACATCATTTTTAAAAACAAAGAAAAAAACAAAACAATGTATACATGCATAACAACCGAAAAAGGTGTCGGCTGAAGCCTTGTTATGCCTTATACATAATTACTCAATGACCGTCACTTTTCTCTCTGGATTTAATCCATTCAAAATAAACGTACATTTACATAAGAACATTTCCCAGATGTTCATACATGATTACAAAGGTACACATCTCAGAGATTATTTCAATAGTTAACATATAACGTACACAAATTAATCATATTGAGTTATATAATTATTTATATATAATATTTTTTTCAAAACACTTGGTCCTTGATCCAGGCAACATTACACAACTCTTCAAATCGCATGACTTCCTCGTCCTCTTGATGTTTTCGATATTGTGTGCGTTTGTTCAGGTATGGCCATATAATAATCATTTTATTTGTTCAGGTGTTTAATAGGCTTTAAAAGGTTAGCTCATCCCAAAATGATAATTCGGCCATTATTTGCTCACCCTATGGTCTTTTTAAAGCCATAGGACTTTCATTCATCTTTTGGAACACAAATTAAGCTTTTAAAAAATATTCTCTCATAACTTTTGTCCACCCGTTGAAAGCCCATGCGACAAAAACTTCCATGCATCAAAAAAAAAGTACAGAAAGATATCGTAGAAGTAAACAGTGAAGTTCTGTTTAATCTGGTTCAATACAAAAAAAAAATCAATCACAGGATGTAATTGTACCAAGAAAACAGATTTCCACGCGCATGTCCGTGAAATAATTAGTATGTTTGAATCCACAGAAATTCAGATTACAAAGTCTACACACATTTCCAGCATTTTTGTTTAAATATTAGCCATGGACAAATTTTTTGAACTTGTTTTTCCCCACACTAAACTATTATTTGGATATCAGCAATCTCAGATAAGCCATTCGTAAATGTAATACGAAACCAAAACAAACTATATGTGACTTTTGGCCAGAATAAACTACCAAGTAGACCAGACTTCATGCCAATAGTTAAAAGTCTAGGTACAGTACATGAGACTTTTCTTTTCCATCACAGATGGGGAATCACACTTCTGAGCTTTAAAGTACAAAACACACACACACACACTCCATAAAAGCAGTCTGCGTGACTCATGTGTTATATTCCACATCTTCTGAAGCAGTCATTGACTTCAAACCTGACATGACCTGTCTTCAGTTGTCGAGTTTGAATGTGCTCAAAGGCGAATGAGATTTGAGAGTTGTGACAGAATTTACTCAAATTTGTTCCTCACACAAATTCATTGTATAGCTGTAGAAGAACAATTTGGAATATAGCTCACAAGTTGTATGGATCACTATTATGACATTTCGAAAACACATCTTTGTTCAAAACATCCACTGCAGAACTAGAATAGATTGAAGAATCTATCCAGAAGGTACTGAACTATATCCACACACACACACACACACACACACACTGGATATAGACAGCTGAGGAGAGGCCAGCTGGATGGTAAATTCCCCCTTTCTAACCCAGTCGATTAAAAGACTCAGAGCCTTTAATTAGCTGACTCAGCCTGTCTTACAGTACAGCTCACACACTAACTCATCGCTCTATCTTCACTCATCCGCTCAGAAAAAGGACAAACTCTCACTATTCAAGGCTGTCTATCCACATGTCAATCCCTTCTGGTTGTAACATTGACAGCCATGATAATTTAGATGCCATAATGGTTCAGGTTTCCCTCGAGAGCTGCATTTTAAGGCAGGAGTTAATCAATCCGCCAAATGGCAATCAGTCAGAGGCTAATGCATATTGACACTGTAAAAAGTTTCTGTAAATGTTTGATTAGCAGTTTCACTGGTTCGCTATTTATGGTCCTGTTAAAGCTTTATATTGAGCCACTGTAACGTCTCGAGCTCAGATTGTGACAGATACTTGGTGAGAGAAACAAAGAATCTTGGGAATTCCAATTGGTTCTTTTTACATTTAAAAAATGTGTTTGTTCTTGAGACAAAATATATATTATTTTAGATTTATATAGTGCATCCACTGTCTATTCACTGACTGTTATATTGATGGAGCGTAATATTGCATTAACTTGAGTTCAAGACTCAAGATGTCAGGATGATATTATAGTGTTTGTGAGGAAGAACTAGTAGTTAGACTCATTCATAACTCATTTATGAGTAGCAATTCAACTTTATTCACAAGCAGAACTGTTAATTATTGAAAAGAAATGACAAAGGCTACACACATTTTCCACTGATGTATTCTGTGCTTTCTGGACAAATGCTTTTGGAGAGAACTGCACCATTATTTGAGCAACAATGTCCTGAATCATGTTAATTGTTTAACAAAGCAATGCTTTCTTGGAAAGATTTGTCATTTAATGATCTCTTGATCTACAACAAATCCTCAAATTGTATTTATTTATATATTTGGAAAGAGTAACAACACTGTTGTATTATTATTACCCCACTGTTTGTGAGGTTCATTCATGGGCAGTGGGATATCAAATTCTACATATTTTCTCTTTGGACAATAATTAATCTTCATCCGGTGAAAGGCTGCCCTGAGTCATGGTTTAACATGGATAATGAAAATGACCTAACAAGGTCCTCAGACTTATTAGCATAATTTCCTTCCATGCTAATTGCTTTAGCTTGTGCCTGATTTACTTGGAGGGAGCTCATCTACAGGACAACTCATCACCGAGCAGAAAACGCCCATTCAGTGCTGCAGTGCCAGTGTCCTTGTGCGTTTATCTAAGGAGACAGAGCTGAAAACCAGTAAAGATAAAAGGGTCTTTAGTGGGACACCAAAAGGGATGGGAAGGTCACTTTACAGTTTGCAGTTTTTTATCGCCGCAGTGGTGCGGACGTGTGTGTATATAGGCTACATACATTGACCCTTAATGAAATACATTTTGAAATATATAAAAAAAATGAGGCTTAAACATCCATTTCATGACAAACGGGCGTTTATTTTAGAATTTCCGTCAGCGAAACGACACTACAGTCTGTTTAACATTCAAAATAAATAGCAGTAAATAATGGTAAGCTAAATAGAAAGTTAAATATTAAATTAGAGATAAATGCATCATCATATATACCGCTCTGCACTTTAAGAGGGATGTGGGACACGAGCAGGCCAGAGACAGAGGTGCTGCGTACGAAATCAAATAATTCCCTACTATATAGTATGCGAAAATGTATGAATACATAAAAGCAGTAGGCGAAAAGTCCCCGGGTTACCTATTACTTCCGCTGAGATTCTGAAGTGCGCATTCGATGGTCACTTTACTATCCCATGGACACTTTACTATCCCATGGACACTTTACTATCCCATGGACACTTTACTATCCCATGGACACTTTACTATCCCATGGACACTTTACTATCCCATGTAAACTTTACTATCCCATGTAAACTTTACTATCCCATGTAAACTTTCCTATCCCATGGACACTTTACTATTGCATGGACACTTTACTATCCCATGGACACTTTACTATCCCATGGGCACATTACTATCCCATGGACACTTTACTATCCCATGGACACTTTACTATCCCATGTAAACTTTACTATCCCATGGACACTTTACTATCCCATGGACACTTTACTATCCCATGTAAACTTTACTATCCCATGTAAACTTTACTATCCCATGGACACTTTACTATCCCATGGACACTTTACTATCCCATGGACACTTTACTATCCCATGGACACTTTACTATCCCATGTAAACTTTACTATCCCATGGACACTTTACTATCCCATGTAAACTTTACTATCCCATGGACACTTTACTATCCCATGGACACTTTACTATCCCATGGACACTTTACTATCCCATGGACACTTTACTATCCCATGTAAACTTTACTATCCCATGGACACTTTACTATCCCATGTAAACTTTACTATCCCATGGACACTTTACTATCCCATGTAAACTTTACTATCCCATGGACACTTTACTATCCCATGGACACTTTACTATCCCATGGACACTTTACTATCCCATGTAAACTTTACTATCCCATGGACACTTTACTATCCCATGTAAACTTTACTATCCCATGGACACTTTACTATCCCATGAAGCCAGAAGAGAGGATTTATGGATTTATGAATGGCAAGGAAGCAACGCAACTGGAGTGGTAGATCATGTGACAGTAACAACATGGCGGATGTATTATATAGAACATATACTGTATATATAGGCCATAAATGTAGCACCTACTCAGTGAGTATGCGATTTCAGATGCACCACATCTATTGTCTAATATTTTCATGTCTTCTCCTGATGTTCCAAGGCAATTGACCCTTGTTGTAAAAAGGTCTGAAGACTGAAGAGCAAATTTTATCTTCCCCAGGTGTAAGACATTTAGGCTTTATGTGATGTTGAGCTGGCAGAGAAAGCGATTCTTTTCCCAAATCTAACAAGCACAAAATGTTACGTGCAAGTAAAAATGCATCTGTTTTTCTACTTTACCACGGTAAAGGATGCAAATATAGTAATTAAAAGTAAATGAAAGGAAGAAACATTTATTTATTTATTTTTTAGAAACATTTATAATCCTGAAAATGGCGTGAGTGAAGATTTGGGAAAAGAAACAAGAGATGCCATGTACAAAGCCAACAAAACGTTCTCATGTAGGCTATTGCTCTCATTTCGCACAAATCCAAATTTGTCTGTGTTTACAAACAGTTAGCAATTCAATATTACATTGCAACCAAAGCTTTATGCTTCACTTGTGTTGTAATGTTCATGTTAAACAGCATTCACATACAAGAAATGTGCTTTGGCACACCACCGCTGGTACAAGTTCACCAACACAGTCACTTTAAAATGGTACTTGTAAAATGGCAGTATATTTTACAGTATCTTAAAATGAGTTTCAATGCAATATATATATATTTTTAACTTATTCATTTTTTGTAGAACTAGTAGTCATTGCAATGAGTTATGTTGGCAACTGTATCAATAATTTGATCATATTATACCCATGACCAGAAGGGTGTTGTGCGAGCGTATGATTGTCACTTGTTGTTTTAAGGCGAGATCAGACGTGAAAATGTCTGGAAGCTTTGGAAAACTTCTTGGAAAAAGTTACCCACAAGATCGCAGTTAATTTTCAAAGAGAGTGAATGGAACTGAATGCAAATACGGGAACTTCGGTAGCAAGGCGATAATGAAATTGTGAAAGTGTGACGATACCAGACAGTGCCGGTTGTATAGAGTACAGACTATGATAGGCGGCTGCATTCACGAGGTCACATGTGTTTGTGTTTGTTTGCGCTTCGAGAAGTATCCAAAGTTTCTATTTACAATGTGCTTTGCAGCATGTTTTACTGGCATTGGTACAGACTACTGCATTTTTGGTATTGTGAGAACACTAGAACTAAGAGCAATCCAATCAAACTGACAATTCCTATTTTTTTTTTATGGAATATTGCAGTATTAATTATAAATGATTTATCCCTGCACATTTTTTTGTAATTTAGTTTTTATTCATGTGCCTCGTAATCTCAAAACAGAATAGCTTCCCCTCCCTCTTGCAGCATCTCTTCTCTTCTCTGATGACGAGGGCGGGGCTATAACCTGTCACTCACATGAGATCAGCCAATAGCAAACCACAACCATCCAATCAATTCCCCACAGACACAATCAAGCCCCGCCCACATTTGTTCTTGTTCCAGAAGCCGTTTCACTCGGATATACGGCACACTAGAGAAGAAAAGACTATCACAACTTCCATTTCATGCTGACTTTAAGACTCTTCAAGAATCTACAAGAGTTGCCATTCAAATAAAATAAAGAGTATAGTGGTGCATCCGTGTGTATCTGATGGATCTGTCTGTTGTCAGTGTCTTGCGGGAGATCTCTCTGATTGACAGCTCTCAGCGGGGAGTAAGCATGAGCTCGAAGGGGACAGGTGATACTCAGACCCACCGGCACAACTCTATTCAAAACCCACCCTTCCCCAAATAGCCCATAAAGCAAGAGTATCAACCTCCTTATCTTTCATTACACCCATTAAACATTCCTCAAGTCCTTTTTGCTTAACAAATGGGCTCCTTGAGGAGCTGCCAGCTTTCTCTGATCCCATTAGCCTTCTCCATTCCAAGGTCATCACAGTATTGCCTAGAAAGAATCCCTGTTTAATGGCCATCCCTATACCCACAGGGCTTTAACACATTTAGGTTTTCTAGAATAATCCACGAGCCCCGGAGAGAAACGATTGAGCTCACTAGCCAGAAATGATTGAAATGACTCTATAATGTGTGGGTGCATGTGACGAGCATGTGATGTTGGATTTGGCTGGGAAATGTCTTCACTGCGCCTTGGCTGCGTCTTCATTGCTGCGAGATGAGAATGTCTCTAAATCTCTGGTATTTGAGAAAAACCCTCCTCCTCCTCCGAAATGAAGCCCCTTTAAGCCATGGCCGGCTGCCTTCTCTTCGGATAAGTGTGGTTGGTTGGTTTTGGTTTGGAGATTTGGCTCAGACCTGGGCCACATGCTGTTGGAGGTATTGCACTGGGGTTTGGTTGACATGAGGAGGATCTGACATGAGCATTTCAGCTCAGCCCAAAATACTGAGCCAGCTTTAGTGCACCTGTACTTTGCAGGAATCTCCAGTCTTTCTGTCCGTGAAGAGTTTCCGTGGTAAGCAAGTGACTTGTTTTTTACCCCCAATACATTTCCCCACTCTAGCGAATGGATGTATTGAGAAATGGCAGCAGTTTAGCTCAATTCAGAGCTGCTTTACTGTCTACTGTTTGCACAGGCAGCTGCCTTCATAACCCTTCATAACCCTTCATAACCTCATAAGTGACTGATTTGAATTAGGCGGCATCGTTTTGCTCAGGAGACTTGACTTACAATTGATTCCCATAGAGTTTGATGTTGCTAAGCTCATGCCATGGTACTTTAGCAAGCATAACACATGCACATTACTGCAAGTATTTACACCAGTCTACAATTCTTTAGTCGTCTGCTTCAGAGATAAAATGAGCAATTTTTGATGTGCTGAATTGAACTGATTGGCTACTCTTTCCAAGATATATACATTTTTGCAATTTTTTTTAAGTCTGTATATATTGTGTAGATAGTAGCTTCCTGCCACATGTCCTGTTTATGTAACACTTTAAAGATCAGCAAAAGGGTTATATAAATCAAATTTATTATGAAACAAAAGGCAAAAAAACAACTATTATGTACATAGTTTAGTCCTGTTCAATGTCTACTCAGCACTTCTTGCCTTGTCTCTTGTATTCATAAAATTTGAAGTGATCTACACTGCTCACACAAGTACAAGGCATCTCCGCTCACATTTTTCTAAAATGAAAACAAAATTTTCTACCCCTTTGGAAAATCAAACACTGACAAATAAGAGAGCATGACACTGTATGACTGGTGCACAACTCAGGCCCCATCCACACTACTATGTTTTAGATTAGAAACGGAGACCTTTTGCTACGTTTGCACCTCCCATCCAGACTAAAACGGCAAAAACGGAGACCTAAAACGGAGAAGTTTAGAAACGCTGCCGACCCTGTTTTGCGTTTTGAATCTCCGGAGGGCGTTTTAGTGAAGACGGAGGACTTTAGAAACGATGACGCGGAGGCTCACGCTCGGCTCTCTGGTTGCGTGTCATCAGTCATGGCAAGCGTTTCTGACTTTGATGTCTTTGCTAGCAGCTGTTGTGAAAGTAAATTCTGCCTTTTTTTAATGCTGTAACTGTGTACATGCGCCGGAGGCAAGCTATTATTCGAGCGATCTGTGCCAATTCCCGTGTGCAGCGGCGGTATCGATCGTCAGGGGCGTAATTTGTGGGGGGGATGGGGGGGGATATAACCCCCCCAATATTTAAATCTATGCATTACAACCCCCCCATTATTTATACCATGATCACAATATCAGGAGGCATACCCAAACTTCAACCCCCCAATGTTCAAACCAAATCTACGCCCTTGCCGAACATACATGGAGCGTCGCTCTTTGCAGAGGTAACTTAGCTACTTTCTTCTTCGTCAAATCTGAGGAATAGTCCATCTGTGTCCTGCTTACACCGGCACGCGCATGCCCAGTGTAGGTGAATGGTCACGTGATCCGCGTTTTCAGTCGTTTTAATGTGGACGGATATCAATTCTAATACGCAAACGCAGTCGTGTGGACGGAGATCGTATTCGTTTTAATTCTCCGTTTCTAAACTAAAACGCAGTCGTGTGGATGGGGCCTCAGTTGCTGGAGGACCACAGCCCTGGGGAGTTCAGCTTCAACCCTACTCAAACACACCTGATCCAGCTCACCAAGTCCTTCAGGCTTTTATGAGAACTACCGGTATGTGAACAGGATTAGACCTAAACTCTGCCGGACTGTGGCCCTCCAGGAATTGAGTTTTGCACCCCTGCTGTATTTCCAGAGCCGATATAGGGCAGTTTATTCAGCAGAGTGATGTAAGCTGTGGGATTATTGCATTATCTATGATTTCTAGGAGCAACATGATAGAAATCATATCATGTATGATGCAATACCAGCTTCAGATTGCATCCTTCATTGCTTTGCCTAAAAAGCAAGTACTGTCCAAACCCAAACATTTATTCATATATGATAGATCCAGTGATTTTAGTCATTTCTGTTTTAAATAGACCCCTTCCCTTTATGACTCACTTATCCTCCGCCATTCCCAAGTCAAGGGTGGTATATACTGACCCAATAGCATATCCTGAAAACTTGAGCCAATCAACAGTTTTAAGCATCATTTTCCTTCCCAGTGACCCAGGATTAGTAAAGTTTGACTACATTTATTTCAGAGATTTTTTGGCTGTAGACCATTGTTATTATTACATTATAATGTTGTGTCAGGATTCACTGGAAATAACAGGACCCAAACGCAGAGATGAGAGGTGAATGCTGGTGATTTATTAACAATAAAGTGTGTAACAGTTGAACAGTCCAGAGGCGGTCCCACAACAAGTCAAGTCACCTTTATTTATAGCGCTTTTTACAATACAGAGTGTTTCAAAGCAGCTTTACAGAGATAACAGGAAAATAATGCAACAAAGTTTGTTTCTAGAAGAAAATAGCGTCACAGTCCAGCTTAAGTAAGTTCAGAGATGGTTCATTTTTGTTGAAAAAATGATTAATTTAGTTCATTTATATATACAGTATAGTCGCTCTGGAGAAAACCGTGATGTCATCGTCCAGCTCATTTCAGTTCTCCATATAATGCTGTCAATGCAGATCAATAATATTGTTAAATATTAAACTACACAACACAACAGGGGAGACACAAGACACAGAACAAAACCACTAAAACATTAAATAAGTGCAAGGCAGGGCAAACACTGGAGTTATGTGACTGAAATTAAACCTATACTTCTAAGGGAAAACAATAAATAAAATACTACAGTAAATAAAGTAAAACAAGTCCACAATAGGAGAAAGCTAGGTATTAGATACGTGTAAACCAGACTAAATAAATCAAAAACCAAAGTAACAGAAACTAAATCTATAAATCTGAGAGACAGAACCAAACAATAACAGAACAGATAATAGAACAATATAAAATCGAAAACTAGAATAGCTCAAGTAGAACAAGACAAAATAATAAAGAGAAGTTAGACTGAGAAAACCTGCAAAGAGCTACAGCGAGAACTCTGGACAATCACACCTGGGTATGAACACAACACTAGAGAGAGGTCAAAGACACACACAACACAACACCCCAGCAAGCACAATACATATGGAGGAACGCAGGTGAGCACAATTAGTCCATTTACATTTAATCAGACAATTGTGAAATTGATATTATTCATTACTTTTCAAAAGTGAAATAAATGAGTGCAAATTTATGATGGTAACATCATTTCTGCGATGGTCAGTTTTGTCTCCACCACCAATTTTTAAATTTGTTTATTTGTTTATTTATTAGGGACCATGTACAATCTATAACATAAATGTTGCCATTTGATGCATTGTACCAGAGTTAGCCATAAGCTATTTTACATCTGCAGTCAATGGTACAAATAAAAACAATCTCACAACACCCCCCCCCCCCCCCCCCCCCAAAAAAAAAATATATATAAAAAAAAAACACATTTTATCAACACCAAATCAGCCTCAGTGAGTACAGATTTGAGTATAGTCTTCAGAAAGGATTTTAGATCTGACTTAAAACTTCTAATGGAATTGCAGCTCTTTAAATCATTCGCTATTGCATTCCACTGTGTAGTGGCTTTGTAAGAAAAAGCAGATTGTCTAAAGGTTGAACGACAGAAAGGTATATTACAATCAAAAATGGATGCTATTCTGGTAGATTTTACTGAAGTTACGGGGCGATTGCAAATAAAAACCAATAAACAAGGAGGGGCCAGGCCGTGTAGAATCTTATACACTAGAGTCAAGTTCGAAAAGAGTCTAAACTTTTCAAAACTTAATGAATTAAGTTTCTCTAGGATCTTGCAATGGTGATAGCGAAATGTATTTTTATAGCTTGCTCGTATAGTGATTCTAGAGGTCTAATGGCAGACTCACTGGCTTGTCCCCAACAGGTGATACAATATGAATGTTTTCTCACATTTTTGTTCTTTCTGAGCAAAACCTTTCTCTATTTCCAGACATTTTGGACACCTGAGCAAAAACATATAGCAGTTATACAGTTATACCGGACCCGTGCAGGTTACACTGTGTACTTAACTTCTAACTTAAGTGCTATTTCTATTTGATTTGACCCTTAAAATTACTTTTGTTAATCTAACGTATGATTTAACTATATTTGCAATAGAGCTGTCAACTGTGGCATTATTTAACAAGAAATTAGGCTATATTAAAAAATGTCATGCATAAAACTTCAGTTTCATAATATAATATAATATAATATAATATAAATTGAAGCATTTAAACTGAAATCTTCATGGATCTATAGCAGTTGACCAGGACATTGCAATTATTTCAAGTTTACTACAATTTAATCAAATGCATGATTTTTCATCTTCCTGCGTGGTATTTCATTTTCTTTTCTTTTTCAGCATGAGTGCGACATCAGAAGTGCAGATTAGAGGGAATAGTGCCCACCACTTTATGAAATGTGCACAGCAGGGATGTATGTAATAATGACGAAGCGTCTCCAGTTTGCATGTAGTTTGTGTGTGTTATTGTGAGGGCCAGTCCGTTACTGTGATGTGTTACCTGTAATGTTTTTGGGCAAGCAGTGTTTGCTCATATTATTATCAGTGTCTCTCCCACACACTCCACTTTTGCTATTTTCCATGGTTGCTGTTGCTTGTCACGTCATTGTCTATGATGCTGTCTAAATAGCTCAGCTCACTTGTTTTTGAACAAAGCTTTGTGTTTGTGCTGGCGGTTTTACATTTACCCCACTCACAATTGCATGGAAACTGCTCATTTTTGAATTGCAGAACACTGCGAGAACAGAAACATGACATGGAAAATGTGTCTCGGTTTGGTTCCACCTGATTGCAATTATGTTTTAGTTTTTTTTTGATTGGGGTTTTGTGCTGTGGAGTAGAAAAGTGCTGTCACATGGAGGCTGATCCGACACATGAGGCTGGATTAATGACTCCCAGCCCTGCGGTGTAACCATCAGGTATCCAGTAAGACACGTGTCTCTGGAGGCAGGGAACGCCACAGACAGGAGCCATCATGTTGATTTTGGGAAGCTGAAACAGTGCCATTACATTCCTCCCCTCTTTACTCTCTTCTTTCCCTGAGGATTTCTTGCGGTTGCATCCTCTACCTCCTGGGAGACACAATGTGTTGCTTCCCACTTCCCCGAATCATATCTCTTCAACAAAACATCCCGTTGTCCTTCCCTGATCCGACCTCTGAGCTAAGATGAGAGCATTGGCTCTTGGTTTCTCATTCCGTTTTCTTTGATTCTTTTCTGTTATCGCTTTCCATTAAAGAGGCTATATGCGTTTTTCTGAAATTTAAACTCGCGACTGACACCTGTGGCCAAAACACAGAACTGCTCTTCCTTTCTGCTCGCTCTCGCAGCGCTCGTACGTGCACACTTCACAAGTCATCTGCTGCAAGGAGGTCAACATTATGTTTACAGAGGTAAGAACAGTCACAAAATCGCAAAATCCATTGCACTGCTTGCGAGTGTAGGCTACTTGCTGACTAGCGGTGGTGGCAGAGTGGTCTGAAACGTTTAACATGAACGCGCCTGACGTCACATCCGCAGACAGCGAGGGGAAATCCGACCCGACAGAAAATAGGAAAAATAGAATACAGGCTTATAGGTGCACCCACTGTGAGCGGACAAGGTGTCAGTATGCTCATCAGGAGAAATTTGAGTCATAAATGGTCAAATGAAAAGGCTATTGTTACGTTTATTTTTGGGAAAAAGTTACATATAGCCTCTTTAAACAATAACTAAAAACAGCACTAGCTTGTCGGGTTGGGCATCGTTTTGATTTGAATGATTCTGATTCTTCCGATTCTTTTCGATTCTCGATTCTCGATTCCGATTCTTTGAGGGGTGGAGTCAAAACATGTCACGGGCTCATTTCACAGAGGAACATTTTATTTTGATTCAGTAATGAGTTTTAGTTTTGGGAGCTGCAGCCCATGTGGGAGAACATTAGGAATGCCTCTGCACCAGACCCAAAAACAGATTTGCAGAACTTGCACCCAGGTCTGGACTCATGTATAAACAGTAGCTAATATTAGCACTGCTACTAGCAAGGGCAATTTGCATAACGCCACATTCATCTACGAGGGGAAAAAATCATTTCAGAAACGTTGTTGTTGTTCACCACAATTAGCAAATTTGGTCAAGCGCTTTGTTACACTACAATCACTTACCTGATAGTGACGAGGTAACGTTACTAACGTTTGAGGAGGACGTCGGACACGCTACACTCCTTGTTCATTTTTACACCATGCAGGCATAAGCGTAATTTGCGGGTGGGACATGCCCCCACCACTTTTTTAAAACATCTCGCGGCACGGATGTACCAATACAAATAAATAAATCATCTCCAGTTAACCAGCAGAGCATTCATTTCGTTCTTTAGTTAAATAAGATGCGAAAGAAATACATCAGTGTTTGATAATAATTCCATTGTTCCATAATTCCATTGATTTTTGAGCAGCAAATCAGCATGTAAGAATGATTTCTGAAGGATCACTGGTAGCCTGACTTCGTCATTAGGGCTGTCACTTTACGTTCGAAAATCGATTGCACAATCGATCAGACCAACCAACACAAGTATCGAAAACGAAAATAGGGAATCGATTTTAACGGCCTTTTAAAATATATATATATTTTTACCAAAAATGTGTTTTAGGTGGACAGATCAATACAGCGCACAGAACATGTAGGATGTTGGAAAATAACAATGTCTTTTCTGTTAACCAAATGCTTTTTAATATTCACTATTACTTCAATGCAAGTGAACAAGCGCGCCGTTATGTGTTGCGTAGTGACGTGTGTGTTCAAGTGCGCCAGAAATGCGCAGATTCTGTATTTAATATATCATGAGGACTCACGAGTTGCGTATTTGTGCTAAATTCGCGCAGATTTGGCTTACATGAACTTCCCCAGCAAAGTGAGTAAACACAGAAACACGCCAGATTGGCTCGTGATCTGACAGCGTTTCCCGCCAAAGTTCATTTTTATCCGCATTTGGCAAGAGGGAGACTGTTAATTTCAATCCCTGAATGTTGCACTCCTGTTTGTCATTGTGCACGAAACTTCACGCCAATAAATCATCAGGAATATGTGCGTCTCAAGCGCCCTCTTTACGCTCGCCCTAATGCCTGTTAGGTGTCCCTGGATTTGCCTATATTTGGTGATGAAAATAGAAACGTTTTTAGACATGGAAAATCGATTTTACAATCGATTCAACGAACACTTACGTCTCTTAAAAATCGAACAGGATTTTTTCACAAAAGTGACAGCCCTATTCGTCATACTCATATTCTAGTCAGATGTGAGTCTGATGCTGCTCCATAGGGCTTTGATTATGAGGCGTGTCTTAACCGAACCAGGAAAAAAAACAATCTCTGCACTCAATTGGATAGACCTACAACCAATCAGAGCAACGCAGTAAGTGTTTTTTTATGAGCTACGCAAGTTGTGAACAGAACTCAACTACACGCACGCTGGAAGAAGTAGTAAAATAACAAGTGTTGCTTCTTTTACTTGGTCCTCCATGAGTGCGACCAAAGGAGAAACCACAGCGACCACAGGGTTTTCATTGCGTCCCATGATCTTCTTAGCGACCATCGGAGCCAGCTGATAAAATAAACTTTTGCCGAATCCCGTAGGAAGGACGGCAAACACATCTTACCGATCGACAAATGCCTTGATTGCAGTTCTCTGTTCGTCTTTTAAAATGAATGCACTGTCGATTTCTTCTACAACAGACGCGATAGCGGGATCTCTACATCTCAGTTCTCCAGCGGCGGCCATCTCTGAGGGAAACCAGTTCAACCCAAGCGCTCCATCTGTGAGGGAAACCAGTTCAACCCAAGCGCTCCATCTCTGAGGGAAACCAGTTCAACCCAAGCGCTCTATCTCTGAGGGAAACCAGTTCAACCCAAGCACTCTTAGATAACGCGATGATTACGTAACTGCAGATCATCTGTCCATCATCGTATAAAGCCCGCCCTGGCAATTTGATTGGCCCGACTAATTCTGAACCGATCATAATTACTCCTCAATGGATCGAGTCCAGACCGAACTTCCCGACCAAAAAATGTTGTGGACGGGGTTGCGCTGGCATCCACTGGAGTAATGATGCTGAAAATTCAGTATGAATTTTAAAGGACAATACAGAAAATACTTATTTTAAATTGTAATAATATTTCTCAATAAAACAGTTTTTACTGTATTTGTATGAAATAAATTCAGCCTCGGTGAGCAGAATAGACTTCTTTCAAAAACATTATTCTTCATAAAAAAACTAAAAAACTTTTAAGCGTGAGTGTAAGTAAGAGTGATGGAGCTCCAGCTTCTGTGCTGCTGTTGCTCTGGCTTTGCTTCAGTCAGCACCTGAAGCCATCATTAGATCTGTGTGTGTGACTGCTGGTCGACTCTCTGCATGTTTAGCTGTGCTTGTCATGATCTGTGCCAGCTCAGCAGCCGACGCCACAGGCCGAGTTCATGAACAGATCAGCAGAGAGGAACGCTCCTCTACATCACCCCCCTGGGACTAACGTCTTCATATACGGATACCACAACAGAAACTTTTTTTTGTATTGCCATCTGGCAATTTCAAAGAGCGTTTGGATTTAAAAATCACATTTGCATTCCAAATTATGCAAGAACCACTAATAATATAAACTCAGGCTCATTTGGAGAAACGGGCCTGTGGCGACATTTCTGCACAATTATATTGTGTTGCATATTGCAAGTTTTGCGATACTGTCAAAATGAAATGTCCAGTGAGTGACGCTGAAAGCATGTTCAGTTTTATCGGAAACAGATCTGGCTACATTATATTACATCGGTTTTTGTACATTTGGTGCCAGTTCTGAATTGAATTGTCTGGTGAGTGGCGTTAAAAGGTTAATGCTCTGTCACATAAATTACACACCACCCACACTAAACCCTAAACATACCTGATAGTGTTAAAGCAAATGTGAAATAAAAACACATTTGCTGAAGCAACCGTGGCATTTAGCTGTTTCTACGAGTCTCTTTTATCAAGACTCGTGTTTCACGCGACTATCTACGCATTTCACGAGTGCACTGCTGTATCAGGTGAGCGATCGAGTGAGTTTACTACAGCAGAGAAGCTGGTCAGGTGATGCAAACATCAACATTTATGTTTTACTATTTTTGCTCGTTTGTCCATATTTGTCTGCATGCATATTTTATGTGAATGTAACAAATTGCAAACGAAGCACTAAATGTCGTTGTACAGTTGTGCAGTGACAAATTCTATTCTATTCTAGTTTACGAATCATGCACTATGGTAATTTGGTAAAAAGTGATTTGAGGTCATAACATATTATTGTGCAACAAACTACATTAAAATAAGTCTTTATTATTCTATAATCTACCCCTGTAATCATAATTTGTGTGAAAAGGAATACAAGGCTGGTGTTTTGCTGCCACTGTGTTCATTTCAGCTGGAAAATTCAGTATATGAGTAGGTGTATTTTTCAAGTTTTGCAAAAATGTAGGTAGATGCAAAAAAAATTTCCAATGAGCTTGTGTTAAAGAATGTTGCTCATACTGTGAATAAGGGAATTTGAACTTGCCCATAACCCAAAGTACTAAACTTTGGCACATGCCTTGTCCTGCACCATTTGTATTATGAATATTATACCTTAAATCATGTGGCTCGTTGAGGAGAGTTGTGGTATTACTTTTGAAAAAAAAAAACTATTAGACTTTCTGTTGGACAATAAAACAAGCATAACCATGCCATGGATGTAAAGCAGGGGCAGGAGCCACAGAAACCTGAATATCTTTTACCTTGGGTTAGTAAACATCACAACAACCTAGAACACTTTATCAACCCCATCGCAACACAATATTAGCAAAAGAAACTAGCAACCACCCAGAATGCCCTAGTAACCTATATCCACACCCTAGCAACCACTCAGAACACCTTAGCAAATGCAAATCAAAACCTCGACAAATGGCCACAACATCTTAGGCTTCAGATTCAAGTGGTGAATTGTGAATGAAAATAATGCCTTTCCAACACAACATGCAAAAGTGAGATGATTTTTTAAGCATGTTTGATTATAGTCTAGTTGTAAAGTTGTGTGATAATAAAAAATAGCTCTAATAACACCTTACATGACGTCCTAATAGGACATGATGCGATGCTGTGACATTACAGATCTTTTATATGTTAATCACAGTGTTTGTCAATGGTTTCTATTCTGCAACATTGTGTTTTCTATGATTTTGAAATGGTTTAATTTGAGTTTGCATGACTAACAGCCGTAATGAAAGCGACAATGGATAATTTACCTCAGATCTTGAAAATTGCTGAAAGGAAATGAAGAACGTTCAAACTGTGAACTCTGTGTGAACATGCAACTGTATTCCATTACAAACACTGTAGTATGCATTTTAAATAATGTTCATTTTTTTTTATTTCTATTAATTTTATACTCGATGACACAAATACAACAACCACCTGGAACACTCTAGCAACAACTTAAAACACCTTAGCAACCACCTAACCCTGTCCTAGCGACCGTATAGCTAGTGATTAATTAACTGCGTGTAGTGGTTTCACTCAGACTCCATTCATAAGACTCCATGGTAGACCATTTAAGAGCATATCAATGTATGCGAGTCACAAAAGAGGCCTGTTTAATTGGCGAGGCCAGTCTTTGTCCTCATAACTAATTTATGTCTCCCAGAAGAGGAGTTTGAGCATGCATATATTGGTTCAAGGTCACTTAGATATAGCACTGACCTGTCATATCTTTACAAAGAAGGGAGAAAGATTTTAAAATATTTTATTTCACAATATGTAATTTTATTATAAAATATAAAGTAACAATATATGTCACAATATAGTTGTTTTCGTCTGAAAATAAGGTTAACACAATATTTAAATACTGTCAGTGAATAACAGAGATGTGGAAGAAATAAGAAGTGGTTTATTACGCTTTTAAGATAGGTCTCTCTAATAGAATCAAGTATTAAAATGTAAAAATAAAAAACTGGATAGACTTTAAATGAAATATGCTGATTCTTATTAAAGCTACAAAAGTTATTCAGTCAAGAGCAGTGAGTGATTTTCTCTTTTTCTATAGCCATTTCGTTCATTTAAAACAGACAGCAGCAGATTCATTAGGCTGCTGTCACTTTAAGACCTAATGCACAAATCCAAGTCTGGAATTCCAGCCTGTTCTCACGTAAATGCGTCTCTATAGCACGCATTGTGTATTATCGTGCAATTTATACGCGAAAATGAGTTTTTACGTGCATATACGCAGTTTTCGCGTGCATTTGATACGCAGTTCATTTGCGTGTAATACACACGCACCCCACACCCCTAATTCTACCCAAACGTATAATACACACGCACCCCACACCACTACTAAACCTACCCTAACCAACCCATGCGTATCCTATGCACGTAAAAACTCATTTTCGCGTATAAATTACACGATAAACACACTGCGTGCTATAGAGACGCATTAAGTGTGATCGGGTTGGGAATTCTATATGCCACATACAAATATCAAATGATGCATTTAAACGTGTATGTTCCGAACGCTGTGCGACTGCATGTGTTGTGATTGCCCTTTCTCCGACCCCTCTATTGCTCAGAGCAGAACAGATTCAATATTAAACGCAGGCACTCAAACACTAGTTTGATGTCACTCTCGCCCCCTGGGTTTCATGTTTTCTTCTATTCTTTCAGCTAAAAGATAAAGAACTTAATGCAATCTTACACATAGTGACACATATTACTAGCACTGCTGTAGTACACACAATCATTTTCAAAATACAAACCAGAGAAAAGTGTTGAAATGTGATAATAGGATGAGCTAGAAACACATTACTTCTTACTCAAATGAAGTTATATTTATAACGTCACGTTATTTTCCATCTCTCTCAAATGAAACATTTCTGCACAAATGATCAGAATATACAGACATGTTCCCCTATTCTGTGCTTTGAGATGGCTAAGACTTGCCATATGAGATGTTTCTCACTATACCATAAAGCTGTCCGACAGTGGTCAAAGACTAGACATGAAACAAGAGCTTATGAGTTGTTTTGTCAGCAGTGGTCAGATAAACTTAGATGATGGAACATCCCAAGCAAATCACTTTGAAATGTTAATTAGCAGTAATGGTATTGTAACATGTGCTTACTGAGGAACCACCCAGAACATAGCATCTTCCTATAAGCCACTCACAACACACTAATATTGTGGTGGCCACTTTTGCATAGACAAAAGTGAACATTTGGACAATATAAATGGAGGTAATGAGGCAACCATCCAGTGGTCACTGTTGTGTGTTCCCCCTCATCATAAGAGAAACGCAGAGACACTGGTTTACCCAAACTTGCAGGAGTAACGTACGTAAGAGCCATGAATTCACAGGCGTAACTATCGGTAAGCAGGGTACGCGGTTGCTTACGGGCCCGGACCAATCAGGGGCCCGCGTGACTGTAAGATATTGATTGACAGCCGGGGGCGGGGCCCCCTATCGCATTTTACTACTTTTAGTCTGATCGCATTTTAATTTTTCGCGAATTTATTTGAATAAATAATGACAACAACATATTTTACTGATCATTAAATACATGTTTGAAACGAAGAATGATGGATTTTGGTGTAATTTGTTTCGAATTGGGACTGGGGAATCCCCGGGTGAACATGAGTAGCCTATTGTGTGCAAAACAGTAAAAAAAAACTTGAGACAGATATGGAGTCGGCAAATTACAAACACAAAAGTGGCTTTCAAAAGCGCAAACGAAAAGAGGAATTTGACAAATTAATTAATAAATTACCAAAAATAGGAAGCTTCTTTAAAAAGATGACACAGGAGGGGGAGATCGAGTGAAGCGACTTGCCATACTGTCAATTGAGAATGCCTGTGCGCGCCATATAGATCTTAAGGATTTATTTCGACAACTTTGCACAGAGGAAACCCGTAAAATGCCGCTATAATGTAAGTGCATGAGCATCTTTTTTATGTATTTGGACCTAGGCCTATGTGTGTGTAGTCATAGCAGTGAGTAACAATGTGTCAAGGTGCGCCGTCACCAGCAGTTTTTTTTTTTTTTGTGCGCGTAGGCTACTCCTGATTTTGTCAGTCATCTTATCTCTTATATGCTGCCTGTGTCTCTATGATCCTATCCTGTCCTATTCATGTTAGCCTGCTCGTGGACATTGCGTCATCACGTGTTGTAGTAGGGGGGCCCACCTTGATAATCCTGCATAAGGGCCCGGTGTTGGCTCGTTACGCCACTGCATGAATTGATACAGGAACAAAAGGGAATTATGCAATTGAATCTCTCATACTCAAATGCACAAATGCTGCAAAGAATGCATGCAAACAAAGACTCTTATACGAAGTGTAGTGAATTGCAATACAAAAACTGATATAAACTTCTGTGAAACGATTTTAAATGAGTGTTTGCTGGAGGGGTTTGCTAACCTGACAAGATCGGCAGGATTCAGTTTAGTATTTAGTTTTTTTCTTGTATTAATTAGTTTCTTTGTTTATTTGAATGTCTGGACAAAATAGTTGTTTAGATTAACATTTAAACAATAACAAATGTTAAAATCATAAAATAATATATATATATATTAAAATATATAAAAACGTATATGTATTGAATCTATAAATTGAACAGTGTGTATGTATTTATTTTGAGTCATGTTAAATGGTTTCATTTATATTAATTTGGTGCTGTCAACAAAAGACACATTGTATTGATTATTAATTAATTGATTGCAATCTCAACTCAAATATGTTTGTAGCTGAAAAACCACATGCAATTCAATTATTATATGACCAAACACATTTTGAAAAGGTCCGATCAGATTTGAAACCGTTTTTCCCCTCATTCAGAATGCTATGTGACTGTAAGATCATGCACAAAGCTCAGTAGTGTCTATACACATTGTTATATAAATGTGTAATTACATTAATATCTCCGATGTGTTGTTTGATGTCATAATGCACATGATGATACACACATTTCAGTTTTCTATACTCTCTTTCCATAATGATTCATGTATGACTCTTGGCCTTGTGCTGGCGCTCATGTAATTATAGCAACTAATCACCCGGTATCAGTCTGGACTGTCAATGCTAAAGATGGGATATGAAAAACATTTGACTTGTGTGCAGTATAAAAATACTTTTATTAAAATAAGGATCATGTTACTAAAAAATAATGTGTTGGCTCAAAAAAGAATAAAACTGCAACAGTTTGCATCAATTTATTTTTAGTTATGACAAATTGAAATGAAATTATGTTTTCCTTCAACAAATTATATTGAGTTAAATGAACTTAATGTGTTGTGAGTAATCAACTTAAAAATGTGTGTTTATGTTACAAATTATTAAGTCGCTCTTGATATCCCTGGAACCAATTAATCTTATATATTTCAGTTAAAATCCACAGCTCTCAAAGCACATGCTAAAAGTAACTTATTAATGTTTAATGAGCAAGTATATATAAATATAAAATTGTATAATGTTGAAATTAAATTAAATGATATGCAATATTTCACTTTAAATAAATTACATTTAGATATTGACTTCATTTTTGGATTTAATATTCATATTTAGAATATGATTTAAATATGTCTACACAACACATTATAAATGCAACGGTCTACAGTGTCTGAAAGTTGTATTTGTATTTCTTTTTCAGGCTGTGTTAACTGCAATTAATGCAGCCTGACTCAATTCACACTTTCTTTTTATACTTACAGCCTTATACATGCTATTATCTGTTTTTTTTTTAACACTTCATAGATCATTTGAATACATTTATTTAAAATTTGAGAAATGATGTCCATTGACGTTTATATTTTACATTAATAGAATGTCACAATGTGAAGGTCTTTTATATATGCATTTTGAATTCTTGTTATTTCTTAAATAAATGAAACCTTGGATGTTTCTTCTGAATGCCTGTGGGCGAGTTGGAGACATTACTACAACTGTTGGCTCATTGAAAAGAAGATGAACTGCTGTGAACTGATCGACCCCGAACAACATTTGGCTGTGTGTTTAAAGAGAGTTGCTTTGCATCTTATTATAGTTTAATATGTGTGATTATTGCTTTATCAACAGAGCTATGTGAAGTGCAACAGAAAGATTTCAAAATCCCATTCTTTTCCTCATATTCTCCATTGTTGCGGCTCCTCTCTTCCCAGTCTGTCAGTAACGCTCTGTTTAGTTCCTGTCTCTATGAAGCCCCTCCTTCTGAAAGCACACAGTGCTCTGATTGGTCGGCTGGATCAGTGTGTTGTGATTGGTCGAGCACTTCGAGTGTGTTTGGGAAATGTCCCGCCCCTTTCCATAACCGCCAGTTTAACACACTACTGACTAACTCAACCAGGCCCCGCCCCTTTATTCTGCGTATGAATTATTATAATGAGGAATATTGTGGCGTGTTCGTTCCCGGAAGAAACTCAAGACTACAATGGAGGCGTTTCAGGAGTTCAGAAACACTGACACTGATATAGAGAAGAACTTTGAGCTTAACTTTGCAGAGGTTTTTCATGCTCAAACAGCAACATTACACACTAAAGAAAGATGAACATGTAAGATAAAGCGTAATAGGCCCTCTTTAACATTTTAAACCATGTGTAATCGCTGAACTCCTGGTAGATTGGAGACCATCCATAATTTTGACAACAATCAAAGTATACAGTTCAAATAATGAGGATGCTGAGATCTGGGCCACATTGGTTTCAGTGGTGATGTTACCGAATGGTTAACGGAATTGCTTTTCATCTAGATAAACCTACGAGTGAATATTTTGGAGCGGGGAAACCAGCTTTCCACGAAAATCTGTAATGGAGTTGCTCCTGCTGGGAGTAGGTGCTTGTCTCCATTGTTGTGTCAGGAAGCACAGACATACATTACAAACGCAATGGTCTATTGTAAACACACGGTGCCGAAATGCTCACGCTAGATTAGATAACCCAGGGCTCTCTCACAACAACACTCGGGCCGTGAGGGGGGGCAATGACATTACGGCTGTGGCAGAAATACAGATGATTTCCCATTTAACACTCCATTGAGCTCCAGGTTATTCCAAGTCCTGACTTGAGCCGAGATGCTGGAAGTACTTTTCAGCAGTTTTTTCATCCCATTCCCCCCTCATGGGACGCCGAATCCATTTGCTCACAATAAAGAGCAGGAGGTTATTTTGTTGGGTCTCTATAGGACAATACCAATGTGTGTGTAAAGTAAAGTGTGTTTGGGAGGCTGAGAGCAAGCGGGCGAGCGGAAGGAGACAGAGAGAGATGAAAAGAGGGGTAGAGAGAGAAGACAGAGATGATAAAAGCCCAGGAAAGCTGGTTTAACAGGAGACAGTAGCCGTCTGAGTCGAGCTCCGGCCTGTTTGCCAAACAAAGAGCCGGCAAACTCAATTAAAGGGCAGATTTCCCTCCGGATGAAGGGCGATGTGAAATTATCCCTGCCTGTTAAACCTGTCACTTCATTTCACTCTAATTATTACCTCTGATCCCCAGGAACATTTAGCTAATTGTTTTTCTCTCTTCTCCTTCATTATGTTTAATGTGACATCAAGAAGCTGCTTTATGGCTTAAGCCCTGGGGTCCTTTCCATAGCGAGAGAAAAATTGATTTTCTGTGTCTCTAAACTGATATTAGTGTGACAATGTCATTCTGTTTATTTCTTTATTTAGTTTATTCATTGTGTGTGATTTTGCGATCCAGTGGAACTGTCGTGCTGGTGTTGAAATGTCAAAAATTGCTTCAATCGAGTCTGTTTGAATATTACGTTTCATGTTATCTATTAATTCAACCCATGATGGGGCATTTGAGTGGAAATCTTTTAGCGTGAGCAGCTCTGACATCTGTAGAAAAAGATTATTAACTAGAAAAGGAGGACATTTGAATGGCTTGTCTGAGAGTTTGAAGGTTATGTGGGCCTCATGTACTTTTAATACCGGTTGTCAGGTCACCTTTAAATGCTTGATCACCCTTCTGTGAGAAACGCATTCTACAATCGAATTAACTAAAAAACTTTGTTGTACGGAACCGAACTGAACAAATAGTTGTTAATGACATACAACGAGATGACAGACGAGAGAAACATCTTTGAATGTTAAAATAATATATACACAAGCCTTGACTCATTTGTGTTGCCAGATCTTGCAAGCAAATCACGACCCGCACCTTCTCACTTTAATAACTCCATCAGCTCGATAGCTTTTTGAGCCAAGCTTAAAACACAAGCCCCGAAACACTTATAAGTGGACGTGGCAACACTGCAAGAGCCGCTCTGTGAAGCAGCCGTTAAACGCATTAACAAAACACAAGTCTCTGTCGACTGTGCTTTAGTTAAAAGTCCTTTGTCACTGTAATATTACTTGGTCGGAATAGGATACCAAAACACGTGAGACGCCAGAACGTTGCTATGGTTACTACGGTGTCAATCATCGCAGTTTTGGAAGGGAGTCGTTTTCCGTACACACACAGTGTAGGCGACTGTCATATAGGCGACTTACTCCTGCATTTAAATGTGGCTGTCACTCCTGAAACTTTACAGTGTGTGCATGGCCATTGTAACAAAGTTTATAGTTCAGGGAAGAAGGAGGAGGAAACTGGAAAACGTACAAAGTAACTTTAATCATAAAATAAACAAACACTAACAAAATGAAAGTACAGTGGCAGCCCCACATGGACGACTGCAGCATAAACGAAACAAAACAACAGCATAAAGTCCCACGTCTGGTCCTTTCTCGTCTTCCATTGTCGTCACTCCTCCTTTTATCCTTCCGGAGCTCCTCCATGGAACTCGAAACCTGTGTGGCATGTCCCATTAACACTCGCACCACTGGCCTCATTCCTCTCCCACGGCTCTCGGGCCCGCCCTGTTTCAGTCTACACACCCCCATCGCCCTTCAGTGAGACTGCACTCCATCAAGGCGGCCGCACAGCTGGGAGAACTCCTTCGCGAAGGGAAGGGCAGGGAAGGGAAGGGCAGGGAAGGGCAGGGAAGGGAAGGGCAGGGAAGGGCAGGGAAGGGCAGGGCAGGGCAGGGCAGGGCAGGGCAGGGCAGGGAAGGGAAGGGAAGGGCAGGGCAGGGAAGGGAAGGGCAGGGAAGGGAAGGGCAGGGAAGGGCAGGGCAGGGAAGGGAAGGGAAGGGAAGGGAAGGGCAGGGAAGGGAAGGGAAGGGCAGGGAAGGGCAGGGCAGGGAAGGGAAGGGCAGGGAAGGGAAGGGAAGGGAAGGGAAGGGAAGGGAAGGGAAGGGCAGGGAAGGGAAGGGAAGGGAAGGGAAGGGCAGGGAAGGGAAGGGAAGGGAAGGGAAGGGCAGGGAAGGACAGGGAAGAGAAGGGAAGGGAAGGGAAGGGAAGGGAAGGGAAGGGAAGGGAAGGGAAGGGAAGGGCAGGGAAGGGAAGGGAAGGGAAGGGAAGGGCAGGAAAGGGAAGGGAAGGGAAGGGAAGGGAAGGGAAGGGAAGGGAAGGGAAGGGAAGGGAAGGGAAGGGAAGGGCAGGAACCAACAAATGTTCAAAAGTAACTTTAATCATAAAATCACAAACACAACAAAACAAAAATTAAAAGTAGGCAGTCCCTCATAGACGACCTCTCGCAAAACAGTAAATGGCTGCAGAAAAACAGTAAATGGCTGCTTTTGAATGTCTGTCAACTGAGAAAGATGCTTTTTGCCTCTATATTAGTAATTATAGCAACTTGTGTCATGGATGGAGTTAGAGTCATAATGGAGTTAGCCAGGTTTATCCAATAGAGCTTTGTTAAGCCAATGAATACTCTGGTCTCAACAGAACAACTGGCAAACAGTTCACAGTTAATAAACAGGCAACTCTGCTGCCAAAAAAGCTACCAGCTTTGATTTGTTGGCAAAATATACCTCCATAACCATAACTAATTTGAAGTATTTTGTGACACTTTGACTGAAGTAGACAAATTGAAATCAAACTATGAATGAATTAAAGGTAAGGGAAGAACTTGAAACTGCAGGTGTAATTAGTTGTTGATTTGCAGACTGTGATTACAGGCAACTGTAGTTTGGCAAAGGTGTCTTCTGTAGAGAGCTGGGACATGCTTTTTCTGGATTTATATGAATTTCCAGAATTTGTGTATGGAGATTGAAACCACGAAAATGCTGCAAAATGCTGTTTTCCAATCAGCCTATTAAATTATTTTGATATATTTAAAATGACATTTATTCATGTGATGTAAAGATGAATTGATTTAGTGTTATGTTTCACATGATCCCTCAGAAATCATTCATGCTGCATTGCATTATTTCTGTTTGTGTGCCATCCTCACATAGCACTGTTGTGAAGAGTATCTCAACATATTCCTTCCATATCTCATCACTCAAACATGATACGATCTGAACATAACCCAGGCTTTATGCAATCCTCCAAATAAAAGGTTAAAACGTTCCCAGAGCAACATTTTAGTGGTTCACGGATAAGCAGTTCTATAGCTGTGCAAGAGCCCTTGTGACACAAGCCTGTATCTGTAAATCTATGTTGGAACATGACTCTCCTTAAGATGCTTCGTTTACAAAGTGCAGTTTGTAATTGTGTCCTAATTTCCTAAAGATGATTGGTTTGGACTGTATGATTATTCTTATATTAACACGAGTAATCAGCTGGGTGTTAAGTTGACTTGTTCCCGTCTGTGAATGAGGTGTTTAATATGCGGCTGAAGGCAGGCGATGTGTGACCCTGTGCTGCCGTGTGTGTGTGTTGAACATGTGTCTGGGCCCGTCAGGATAAGCGTGCGTGTTTGAGAGAGCGACGGGTGGATCAGTGCAGACTGAGCTTGAGTGGATCTCTGCTCTCATTTCCCTCGAGGCTCAGCGGGGTCGAGATCTGTGCGATAGAGCATGTGTGTGTTTGTCTGTCAAAGCACCTCTCATCTATCTATCTATCCATCTATCTATCTATCCATCCATCTATTCATCTATCTATCATCTATCCATCTATCCATCCATCCATCCACCTATCCATCCATCCATCCATCCATCCATCCATCCATCCATCCATCCATCCATCCATCCGTCCCTCCGTCCATCCGTCCATCCGTCCGTTCAATGCAATTCACTTGTTCAATGCAATTCACTTGTATAGCGCTTTTCACAATACACATCATTTTAAAGCAGCTTTACAGAAAATGCACGAGTCCACATTACAATTTAGAGTGATCTGTTATCAGAGGAAACTGTCTAAGTTATGTATTTCAGAAATGTGCATATACAAAATCACAGTTAGCGAAAAAGGTATTAATTTAAACAATGTGATAATGTAATGCAGAAACAATGAGCTCATTAAAGTAATGAATACTTGTTTGTTAACAAATGATTATTATGACATTTAGAAAAATGTAGCATTGGTGCATGTTGATTCAGAATTTGCGTCATCTGAAGTCTATCCGTCCATCCATCCATCCGTCCATCTAACTGTCTGTCTGTCTGTCTGTCTGTCTGTCTATCTATCCGTCCGCCCGTCCGTCTGTCTGAAATATTAAGAAAAGGAGCGACATCCACGTTTAACTAAAGATTTGATACTTTAATTAGGTTAATTAGTTCAACAAGAATTCAATTAATATGGAACTTTGACAGATATGTGTTTATAACTAGTTTACAACTGCTTTAAATGTGGCTCATCTAGTCAGATTTCAGCCATTTTTCTTTTTATATTCCCAGTCCTTTGTTTATCTCTCTTAGTCAATTCTCAGCTCTCACTCACAACCCACTCTATCTGTACAGGAGCGTCTCGTTTATCTGCGATACACTCATGCTCTGTTCCCATTATTCCAACTCCATCACTCTCCATCACTCATGTGCAGCAGTCATCTTCAGGGGTCATTTCCCTACATCATTTCCCAGACAAGAGACGGGGTACGCAGAAAGCATATTGTCATTACAACCGAAAAGCCGACCGTAATAATGATACATTTTACACAGTCAATTTCCCTCCCCATCGAGCCTGTTCTCATGACAACATTTTAAGATCTTAATGGCGAGGTGCGTCCCATCTCTCCCATACATTCATGCTCTTAATGCCCTCGGTGCGGTTCTACATTTGAAAAACTCCAAATAACTCTGAATCTAAGACAGACTGTGATGTTTGCAGAGCTGGGTGGAGTCGTGAGGCAGGACAGCCGAGGGATAAATTACGCCGAGCACATTGAAAGCAGTGAAAGAAACAAACATAAAGCCCCATCTGGAATATTGCCCCAGGCAGGATCACAAAAACAAACAACAGCCTGGAGGCAGGCCTTTCTGATTCCATGTGCACAAGCACTCGCACGTCCATATTGTTTTCTTCATCTTTAAGGGCGTGCACTCAGGTTCTCCATAGCATGAAACATACAATTAAAGCCATGCAATGGAACAATTAAAGCCAACTTTACTAGTGTGTTGGCTATTTAATGAGCAGATAAAATGTAGGGACTTGATTGTATCCGTTATTGTTGATATGGGTTGTGAAAAGTGAGTACTGTATTATACCGTAACGGAAGCAGAACTGAAGCTGATTGGCTTAACTTTACGATGCGTCCTCACATGCATCATAGATGTCAAGTGAGCAAGTTATGATTACAGAATACAAAGTTTATTAAAAATAATAAATGCACAGATGGATTGTTATGATAACCAAACAAACTAGACAATGATCTAACCCACTAACACATTCGTTTTCTACTAGTTATATTGGTGGTATTGGTTAAAGTACTGTCACTTTATTTAAGATACCCTTTGTTTTTGTGGTAGAAAACTATATATCAGCCTATAATGTAGTTTACTGCTGTTGTTTCACTACTTTGAAACTGTATCTTGTCTAACTAAAAGCTATTTATAAAGTAGGTTTCCCAATACTGACTATAATGTCATTACTCAGAATGCCCCAAGCAAATACATTTCATGCAAGTTTCCAGCCCCAGGCTTCCCAGAAATCCCATAATCCAACGGGTCTCTCTATACCCATCTGGATGATTGACAGGTGGGTGAGACTTGTTTAGTTGGGGCAGGAGGTGTCAACCTTCACTCCCACCACACAGATACACCAGAATATCACAGTCGATAGCAGCCCAGCCCTCCTCAAGCTATTTTATGATTCGTTTAGCTCAATGAAGGCTGTTTATTTATCAATAATGGAGTCTCTATAATTCGGTCTTGAGGCTGAGAGCAGAATGGATTTAAGAGACTTCGAGGCCCAGAACTCTGCTCAGGTACGCAAATGAATTTCACACGTCATTGTGCTCTGAATGCAGTTGGTAATACTCAAGTGTGTGTTGCATTGTCAGCATTGTCGTGAGGAACTCTACAGAGAGCAAATGGCTCCTTCCATGGTCAAGTTTTCTCTTAATACTGTCATAGGCAGAGCAGCATTTTCAGAATATTTTTGTTCTTTCACCTGTTTAGTAAATATAGCACACATGCTAGCTACCTGAATAAAAGCACATCTGGTGTAATGCAACAGGCATTTGATAGAAAACGCATTAAAGGCAACATGATTTGCTGCTTGCAACTGCATTTCTGTATTTCCGAATAAAAAAGTGTATTCAATGAGAAAAAGCAGGGGCTAAAATGTGATTGGATCACCATTGCAGAAACACGAAGATAGACCTAAATGTGCAAAAGCAAGTCTGAAAAAGCTGTTACAGTTACTGGTTAACATTAACAAATATTGATACCAATGAAAAAGAAAAGGCATTTCAGAAGCAGAGTAAGTTATTATATTTCAATGAAAAATGTATAAGACAAACAAATGTCATTTTGTGCACCAATTAATTGTTCACCATAGGACCTGGAATGTGTATTAAGAAAGTAAATACTGCATTTATGTACTAAGCGTTTCTGAAGTATTTCAGACAGAATTTTTGAAATATGCTCTGGTCAAAACCAACCACTTTAAATTTTTTAAGACTAATACATATTAAAGTATCAGGTTTCTTACAATGGGTTTACATTAGTGGTACAACTTATCACAAAACTCACGGTTCTGATCATATTATGGTTTTTGATTCCCGGATCGGTTCAGCAAAAATAAAAAAATAAAAAATTGGGGGGTGGGGTGTTGTTTGGGGGATGTAACTTTGCTTTTCACTTACTGCTTAAAGCCCACTTTGTTGTTTGATTAATTAACATTAATGACAGACATCAGCAGGCATTTATAGGCTTTAAGACCTAATGCACGGACCCACTATAATGATACACATCCGTTGTTTTTCTCAACTGTTTACATTCACTTAATACATAACCGAGTGAATACTTTCCGAGACGGGTATTTTGACATAATTGTGTGTGTGTCCGTTCAAGTGCAAGGAGACACGAAAGAGGAATCAATTTGGTGTTTGCACGCTATCTGAGACGCAAAGGTAAACAGCGTGTCAGTACTGAATTGATTTCTCTTTCACTTCTTCTTGAGCTTGAATGGTGTAAAATTGCTTGAATGTGTGAATGCCCGTGCCCAGTCTGTTGTGATTAGTCTATCGCGAATCCAAGTGGATTTCAAATCTTCCAGGTATCAGCTACAACTACCATGTTTGAGGGCGCGTCAAAGTAAAAGATTTTTGCAGGCAGTGAATGAAGGCTGACATTATGCAGATTTGTTACATTGTTACGTAGGTATGTAATAGGAAATGAGACGGGAATTAGTGACGAATCGTTTTGGCAGTTCATAATCGAGTCATTCTTTTAGGAGACAATAACTTTATTTGTCATGCACTTTGATCTTTAATACTCTGCAGACCTTTAACATTCACAACAGCTGTGTTACACATGAAAGGTAATATTTGAAAAAAGCATAATAGGGACACTTTAAGAGTGACTGATGGACTGCGATGTAGAATAACTTGCTCTGACTAGTTTTGCTCATGCACTGTTAAAGCGACACTCAGGAATAGGTAAGCATAACTTTCCAGGTATTACATCAGAAAATGGAAGAGTTAGTTGAGAGAGAGAGAGAGAGAGAGAGAGAGAGAGAGAGAGAGAGAGAGAGAGAGAGAGAGAGAGAGAGAGAGAGAGAATATAAGCAAGCATGTTTGCGTGGTGTGGTTGGGGGATATGTCAGGATTGTTTACTCGCTATTAAGACAAGTACATAAAGAGTTTGAAATTTGGCCCCAACAATAGTCAGCCACAAGAAGCAGGGCCTTCGGCTCGGGGCCAACATCCCATCATATTTATCTAACACACACACACACACACACACAGCCTGAAACGCATGATAACCCTGCTGACACATGTCATCGTGTGCCATCTTAATGTGACTCACCTCAGCTCAGTTATGAAATTAATTTAAGGCATAAATGACACATCCCACTGAGCCTAAAGTCTCTTACTCTGTTTTATTGGCTCTCTCTGCCTTGTACTGTGTTTTAGTTTGATAATTTGAAAAGTATTTTAAAAACTGCAACCAACTTAATATAGTGTGTGTGTATGTATATATATAAACAGTATACGTATATACATGAAAGTATATATGTGTCTGATCTGACATTATGAAGTGTGTTATTCCAGCCCGTTCTCATCCCAAGGCGTACATGTGACGCTTTGCACATTTCGTCGAAATCTTACGCACATGGCATCGTTTAGCATCAATATGAGACGCAGATCCCAAGGCGTCATAACCGTACCCTACCCCAGACCTAAACCTACCCATAACAGTGTGTGTTATATTGACGCTAAAGGATGCCATGTGTGTAAGATTTCGACGAAATGTCATATGGCGTCACCTATATGACACCAAAGGATGAGAATGCGGTAGCAACGGTGAATATCATACCGCTCCTCTGGGTCAATTGTATTGGAAATAAAATCGAAAGACTTCAGTGTTATTATAGTGTAATGTTGTTGTTGTTAATAATATTCATCATCTCGCCTGGATGATTGTTCTGTACACTGTCATGAATTTTAAGGTAATAAACAGGTGAGATTACTTATTTGTAATAAGTGGTATGACTGTACTTTATCCTTTAAATGTCTAGTTTGAACTTGTTCAGTCATCTTGGCTGAAAGCTAGCAACTGTTTTCTTTGCGGAAACTTTGCGTTAATTTGTGTTAATTTTGGGCTAGTTCTGCGATAACAACTGGCTGGATATACAAGTAAGGTGAATTATTTCTTCTGTGGAAATTGCCTTCATTTGATTTTTTTTTCTATATTCAGGCATTTTTTATAACTATATATAAATGGTTAGCCTATATGGAGCTCAATTATGTAATCAGTTACTTGACATAAACTCATAATCCAAAGAATTATAACTGTTATCAAGAAAATCTAATTAATTAAATTCAAACATAGCTGTATGCACAACATATGATCCAATTTAGGCTCTGCTTGAGTACATTTTAAATTATTTAAATAATTAAAGCTCTCTACTGTATATTTTAATTTGGATTTGTTGGAAATTATTTTATTTTGCTAATCAAAAACACTTCATGTCTAACATCTGATATCGAACATCCTGTCGGCCCACATCACCATGAAATACATCAAATGTTAGATAACAGATAAAAAATACGATTGGCCACACTATTCCCACTTTTAAAATATCTGGGGCATGGTTGTCATTTTCAGTGGCACTTTTGATCCAAGCCCTGGTTGATTTGGACCCTGATTAACTCTGAGAATAGCAAACACACCAAGGTTATTATCATAAAAAGTTTAGTTTTCAGTGCTGGAAGGTCTGATTTAATTAATCTCCAAAGCTGTTAGCATATTCTTTCAGAAAACAACTCAAAGCATCAAGGGTAAACTGTAACATTTATAGACAACCAAACGTAGTTTGTGTATGTGATATTCAAGACACTGCTAATCTATGATGATGCCAGAACAACAGAGCAACCTGCAGCACAGTGTTCACTTTAAATAGTGCTTCAGCTGTTGTCTCAAAACACTGTTAAAACAACACAGAACTGAATTACAGTCAAGTCTAGTTGATGTAGACGGCCTCAACCTCCCCATTACTGATTATGCCCTTGTTTGTTGTCATGGTTACTGATTGCTTTGTGCACCTGTTTCTTGTTCACCTGCAAATTTAACCCTCAGTTTTTTTCTTCTCACTATGATTGTATTTACGTTAGTGAAGCTGTTATGTTGTTTCATGCTTTCTAGATTGCCTTCTTACTGTTGTTTTTTCTTCTTCTTGTAAATAGGCTTTCCTGTAGTTCAAACAGTAGAGCGTTGGCGCTTGCAACGCCAAGGACATGGTTCGATTTTCAGGGAAAGCAAGAACTGATAAGAATGTAAATGTATACCTTGAAATGCAATGTAAGTCGCTTTGGATAAAAGCATCTGCCAAATGCATAAATGTAATGTTAAATGTAAATAAACAATAACTCCTCGTCCCTTGCCTGGAACACAATAACAATATAAAAAAGTAACAATCGCGCACACAAAAAGTGCTTTAAACTCTAACCCATTTGTGAACCGTTAACAGTTAAACATTAAAATATTAATACATCACTGAGCTATTATCTTGACATTTCATTAACAAACAAGTCAGTTAATTACACAGCAATCCTCACACAGTTGCCCACCGAACCCATGATGCTGCATACTCGATCTCTCTGAATATATACTGTACAAGCTTCACCCTGGAAGCTTAAGCTTGCTCTGCATTTATTCATTTTTTTGCATATTTTTATCATTGAACTCTTATTTATCTTTTATAATAAAAAATAAAAAATCTAACTTTCTAAATTGAATATTCATGGTCTAGAGCCCCAAAAGTCATCTCATGCACTTTAAATATTTCTAGCATTGCTCACTATGCTCATGATGTATTTGGCCTCTGGCTGGCATAGCTCTTTGACAATACTCACACACTTAAATGCACACACACACACACACACACACACACACACACAGACACACACATGCACACACACACACACACACACACACACACATATTTGTGGCTATGAAGCATTTCTCACGTTAGCCTTGGGAGTCATGTATACACACCCAAATGCATAAAAAACAAAAGTCTGTCATGAGCATCACATGTGCAGTCAAGGCTGTGTGGCCTGAGCATACATTTACTGACAACACCATTGGCTATGTTTCCATCCACCTTTTTTTACTGTAAGTGCATTTTGGGATATCGAATTACAAAACGTTGGATAGAAACGGCAACATGTGCATACATTTTTAAAATGTGCACAAAAAAACGTATGTGGTCAATTGAGTCGGCTAAATGTTTTAAATTAAATGAAACATGCATAAATGATGATGGAATCACATTTACCAAATAAATTCATCGATGTACATCAAAAAAGTCATGTCACTTTATGATGGGACGATATAACTGGACCAACCAGTGGACCGATTATGTTGCACAGTATCTGAAATGTTGTTTTGGTCATTCTGAAATGCCTTAAGTGTGTCATCTAAGTGGTTCGGTATAATTACCTCCCAGAACTGTCTTACACGACTGCGTTGGCGACAGAATGTGGGCGTGTCAAGCGACGTGAGACATGCAACAAAAGTTCCGAAATTTCCACTTTATGCAAATGAGAAGCGATTTTCGCGAGCGACAACCAATAGGAAAGAAGACTTTCAGTGGAGCTCACGTCACCGTGTCGAGTGCAGGCAAGACAGAAGAGTTTGAGGGCGATTTCGCTGTTTTATATGATTTGACTAATGTAAAATGATGCATGGAAAAGAAACCGTCGACAGTCTCAGTGAGTTTAATTCATACATTTATACACTGAAAAAGATTATAAATGCAACACTTTTGTTTTTGCCCCCATTTTTCATGAGCTTAACTCAAAGATCTAAGACTTTTTCTATGAATACAAAAGGCCTATTTCTCTCAAATATTGTTCACAAATCTGTGTTAGAGAGCACTTCTCCTTTGCTGAGATAATCCATCCACAGGTGTGGCATGTCAAGATGCTGATTAGAGAGTATGATTATTGCACAGGTGTGCCTTAGGCTGTCCACAATAAAAGGCCACTGTAAAATGTGTAATTTTACTGTACTGTATTGTAATTTTTTTTACCATCACCACCTTTATTCACAAATCCTAATGTAAAGCACAAATGATGGGCTCACATGATTAGTTACAAGCTCTTCTTATTTCTATTCTATTCTATTCTATTCTATTCTATTCTATTCTATTCTATTCTATTCTATTCTATTCTATTCTTTCTATAAGAAATACAAGAATCAACAGTGAAATGTCTCTTGACTCACCAAGTTTGCGTATGAGTGTTTTCACAGTCAGGGAAATTCTGGAAACTCCCAGGTGTTGAAAATTAATTC
Organism: Rhinichthys osculus; assembly: GCA_029959095.1. NCBI lineage: Eukaryota > Metazoa > Chordata > Actinopteri > Cypriniformes > Leuciscidae > Rhinichthys > Rhinichthys osculus. The sequence goes on along the minus strand of JARWKJ010000016.1, from coordinate 40,054,217 downwards.
AAAAGTTACATATTTTCCATACTCAAATTTATTATTTTCTGGTTGACTGCTTTGAAATTTTAGTTTAGTAAATTAATTCTATAAATTAATACTGTATATACACACAGTGAGGTGCTCCATATGCCATAATGGATATTTTTCAACGGATCATTTTTGATCTGTAGGGATGTTCATGGCTCTATCACCGCAGATGTTTATCATTCGTGTCTTGATGAAATGCACCAGGTTAATCCCATGTGCTGCATGTCATATTTCCTTCATGATTATCTGACAGTTAAAGCTTAGTGGGGTCACATGAGAAGTGCTTCGTGTGTCAATATTAAGTGATTTTGATCTCACAAAGGTTTCAGCTTGACATAAATATGTTATCCTCACTCTTCATGAACAGCTTTGAGAGATCGGCATGCCTCACCTGTTGTACATTCAATGTTTCTATGTCATATTCCAACAAATCCAAATTATTCACCAGAAAATACTTTTTTTTTGGTCCTCCCCCTTTATTTGTTGGTCCTGGAGCAAAATTCCATTCAAATAAACACAGTCCTCAAATGCGGATCAAGTTTTGGCTGGTTAGCTCTGCCAGTCAAACCTGCTGGTAGATTTTGTAACTCACCATTATTTGGGAAAAAGCATCTTTCTCCATTGACGACCATTAAAAAACAGTTACTGCAATAAACGACCCCAGAGTCACGTTTTTATCCAAAGCCCCTTTCAGAGATGTAGGGAAACCTCCCTGCCAGACCTCCACATTTTAACAATTCATAAAAGTGTTGAAAGCAATCTGAGCCGAGAAGATTAAATCTTCCAGCACAAGGCAGGGGAGGACGTGCGAATGAGGTGCAAAAAGAAAATGCATCCGAGGTAACGCTCACATCGGCTTACACAGGGGGAAAGCAGCTGTTAAAGTGTTTAGCTTTGATTTCATTCAGGAGTGACATAATTGATTTTAATGAGATGTTTATAGAGTGAAGTGGTTGTATTGCTCAATCATTTGCCAGTGTGCCTGTTGGGCTCTGCTATAGAAATGTACGGCATTCTCCAACATCCACAATTCTCTGCCTCAGTGTCTCTCTTTCTTGTCTTTTTTATCTCTCGGTGTTGCTCAATGTGAGTAAAATGGCATCGGGGTGCGTTTCCCATACAACGACGCAACTCGCTGCTTAACTACCATACGATGCATCTTTGAAGAAATCAACTAGATAGTCACGACTGTTGCACATTTGTCATTTGGCAGGTGGTGGAGTAATAACTACCCTTAAGTAATCCGTTATGAGATCATTTCTTTTCAAGATTTTTGCTATAAAGTAGAGAAATGGCATCTGAGAATAATTCTCATTTGCTTTTTTCCCCCCAGATTCAATCAAAGGATCATAGTACACACATGCGCACTCTTCAAAAATAGTGCTTCAAATCCCTTGAGAAACTAAAAGACGTAAATTACATTTGTATTCAAAATAATAGATATATATTGTACTGAATGTCAGCTTGCTTATTTTGTCCAAGTCCACGTCATGCAAACTGAGCTTGTAACCGCAGGTCAAGAGCTATCGTTCCAACCACACGTTTTTTTGGGGAAAAACTAACTCGTTGAACTACTGGATGCTGATAATGACAGAACTTGTAACCATAGTTGACTAAAAATGCTTTTGAGAAAAGCACTCCTTGCTCAGTCCAGTGCTCATTTTCAAACAGAGTGCAAACTGCAGTCTATATATGCCGTAAATTGTGCACAAAACAGATTCAATATTAAGTGGAGTTTATAGAGTCCATATGGAAATATTGCTTTGATTATTTTGTTTGACCGCTCCATTTAATTGACATATCTTTATATAACATTTTATTTACATGCTTGCAATAAAACAGTATGATGCTAGTGATGCCCAAAAACTCTCAACCACATTAAAAAGCATAAGTGGCCTCCACCATATTTTTAAAAATATATATACTATATATATTTTTGACACCTACAAAGTCACTTTGTGGACTCTTTCTATTATCGATTTATGGTTTAGCTGTTGCAGAACTAATGCAGATATCTTATACTCTGCAGTCGTTAAGATTAGGGATGCTAACGATTTATCGATGATTGATTAATTGTCGATAATAATTGAATCGCTAAAACTTTAGCAGGGTCATCATTAGAGTGTGTAGTTTTGAGGTGAATGCGGCTCATGCGCAAAACATGTGCAGCCGAAACGAGCGTGCCGTAGTTACGTATTCTTAATGTATTCAAGCCATGCAATGGATTAGATAGGCTAGCTGTTTATTTCAAAACATAATTAACCAAGGGTCCAAAATAACCTCGAAACAAGTGATTATACTGAACATAACTACATATTTGTGTAAATGCCACAATAAAAGTACAAAGAATAAATAGTGTTCGACTGGTCTCTACACATCGTCCCTAACCACTGTACCCGAGATCCGGTTTACATTGGTTGAACTTTCAAATGGCGTTGGAAAACAATGCGTCATGAACAATGCTACGATCGGATCCCGGAAGTCGTATAGCTTTAGCCAAGCAGCATGTCATTGATCGACTCGATCCTTGATCGACGCATTGTCTTATGTTGTGTTTGGGCTCGTTCCAGGCCGCGTGTGCTCTAAATAAAGATATGTGATCTACTGGATGTTTTGAGTAGTTACCAAAAAAAAAAATTATAATAAAGTGGCGCAAAATCATCATGTGTATACTCTTTACATGTGCACTTTTTCATACAAATACTTGGTATAGTTAACTGAAACAAATATGCTGCTTGTATTCTGCTTGAGTCTTTTTCAACGATACATTACACAAGTCTATCTGTTATGAACTATGATTTTACAGATCACATTTTCATGTAAAGCTGTGATTTTTTACGCTATGTAAATCAAGCACTTAGTAAATTTAAACGCACTTAGTGATGGTCATATTCCCTATATTCACTGTAAACCCAAGTGTATTTTGTGTTGGTTAAGCAAGTGATTGTTAAGTAACATGATAACTTAGTAGCCGGCCCCCCGGGCTCCGGATGTAAGAGGTCACGGTTAACGATTAATTGATCGTTAATTTAAACAACGATTGATAATGGGAATTCATGTAAAGTGACATCCCTAGCCACCATGTTTTACAAGTCTTTAGCAGTTTCTCATCTTCAGTGTATATTTATGGGCTGGCTGCTGTGCTTTGGTATAGAGTAAGGCATGCCGACAGATCCATAATGCTTTGATGAAAATCTGAAGAAAACAAAGCATGACTCCCAGGAGAGCCCACACACACCCTGGGCTTTGATTCCCCCCCGCTCCATCACACAAAGCTGCGCTAATACACACACACACATAATAGGAGCGTTCATTTCGTATTCAGGTGGAGGCCCTGTCTTCTGTTTGTCTGATGTTATTACTTATTTATTATTCACAATGCATAAGCCGGGCTCATTGACGTACGTTGCCTCACTGGTGGGCCGGGTGACTTAGGATAATGTGTATTCTCCACAGATAGGCGGCAGGGACCCAGTTTCGGCCGTCCCCTTTTAATGGCCCAGCCGGATGCCATAAAGAGGGGGATGGCGATCGGTCATGTGAATTCATGGCACGTTCCTTCCTGACAACACCTCGTCCCGTGTCTCATCTCCCTCCAAGACCAGTGGCTGCCACTTTGCGCTCCCTTTCGCATCCTGATTGATTGACAGGCGTGGAATGGCGGACAAGTGATTATGAAGCCGATCTGTGTGTTAGTGTAGAAAGAGGTAGGAGGGTGATTGACAGCTTTGTGGTGGTGTGAAACAGCCACAAGCCAAACTTTCCACATACACACACACACACACACACACAGCAGCCTCGAGTCATTTTGACCAGCAGCTGGTGACTGAAACTCCTGGGCCTAAGGCGGACTGTTCTTCTCCCGAGGCGTCTTCACACCCATTCACTTTCATCAACACTCGCTGATTTTTAATATCATAGTGGTTGTTTCCTCCCCTCGGTCATCAGGGAACCTTGTCGGAGGTTATACCACTAGCAGTGAGTCGCGGTATAAATGGCTCACTCTATAATTGACGGTGCATTTCACATCAACAAAAGAGTCCAATATGTTTCCTCAATAACATGACTATTGGTTTCATTTCACCAGAGTAACATATCTGCTAATGGCCAAGCTTTAAACACCATCTGGATTATACAGGAGAAAGGATGTTTTATTTCCCGGTGAACTTGTCAGCTGTAATTCAAGCTGTTTTAGATCCTCAACCCTTATAGAAAACTTTCTGCATTTGTAGATTTTCAAAAAACATCACTTAAGCCTTATTCGGACAGGACTAGTTTAACATGGAGAGGTGGGGTAAAGTCATTATTACGAGCTTCTCAGTGATTTTAGTCCCGTCCGAATGCGCTATCTCAGGAATCATTACGGACAATGTCAATAAAGACTACGGCGACTTTTACCTTCTGTAAAAATGACCTCAGGTAAATGCTAATCCCGTGCGAATGGACACGTAAATATTATGTCATTTCCTGTTTAAAAGTAGTTTTTAAGTATGGAGGTGCATACTGCATTCAGCATTCAGTTGTAATGTAATGAATGCAAAAAGCATTCATTACTTTACTCCATCTACCCTTGTAAAACTCCCGTCCAAATAGGGCTTTAGTATGATAAGCTGTTTTCTTTATGGTGACCAAACATTTTTTGCCACGAGGACAAGGATTTCAGATGTTGCCATCTTTGTGTAAACATGTATCCCCATAACATAGGGTTTACCTCCACCACACACTGGTTTCCATGTTTTATGGGGACTTTCCATAGACATAATGGTTTTATACTGTATATTCTATCCCCTAGCTCTAAACCTACCCAACAGAAAACGTTCAGAATTTTTACATAGCTTATAAATCATACTAAGTGATGTTTTTTGAATGTTTTCCTCATGGGGACCAAAAAAAAAAAAAAAAAAAAAGTCAGGTATCCATAAATCTAGTCAGAAATACATTCTGGTCGCCCACTTTAAAAGTTACCATGACAGACTTGCTCTGTTCCAAAACCTATTGAGCTGCTCACGGTCTCCTGCCTATAGCAGCGATTTACTCTGAGACCATAACTGACTCATGACTGACTCGCAGTGCTTCAGGCAGAACATCAGTGTGTTAAATAACACTCCTCACGCAAATCGCGCAGGAGACTCTATTGATTCCAAATTAACTTGATGTTAGCGTTTGGCGAGCAACACAATATTTCCCCCCCGTCATTTTGAAAGACACATGTAATTTTGCCTGACAATTTGCCCCAAGAAGATGTATCATAAGAGCTACTTACCTTTTGGAGAAGCCTTTACATTGATGCAGTAGTTTATGAATAATTTACGATTTGTTGCCACTCTGTAGACCTTTGGCACTATAATCTGAATGACTGTAATGACCACTGAAGCAGATAACACTCACCTAGAAAATCACAGTTGTTCTCATTTGAGAAATTTCTTTTTCCATTTCATCAGAATTAATGCAATTCCATGCAAAATCAAGAGAAGTTCTGCTCATACCTGGTTTCTTGATTTTGTTTTGATATTTATACAGTAACACACATACATTACGAAAATTATACATTTCTACAAAAACATTTTGTATTGTAGCACATAGGTAACTGCATTCGCTAACAACATAGTTGAGATTCATATTTGGATTTATTATGTTTCGTCACTGAGAAGCTGATATCATATTTTTCAGATCATTAGTGTGTGTTTGTAGTGTAGAAAGAGTATGTGCGCATGATTGCCAGGTTTGTTAAGTAAGTTGAAAAGTTAGTTGCTTAAGTTGCAAGGTTTGATTAAATTAAGTAAAAACGCTATTTTGAAAATGTATATGATTGATAGGAGGGTTTAAGGCTTATTCTCACCATGCAGTATTTAAGAAACCTTCCTTCTGGGCACAGTATGAAAGTCAAATATTTATCCTCATCTCAGAATCTGTAATGCATATCAGCAGTTGTTTTTGTTCCTGTTGTTTTCATTCCCTTGCAAAGTTTCTTCTTTCTTCTGCGAAAGCAGGTGATGAAGCAACCGAGGAAGTCTCAATTATAAAAGAGTTACACTTACTGTACTTATCACGCTGATTCTTTCGCCTTAAAACGCCGCCAATGCAATTTAAATTCTGCGTCTGATTCTAATGCTTTTTAGTGTCATATTCTTATGAAAGGCAAGTTTATCTAACTATTCCATCTATCCCGTTGAAGCGGGAGTTTATTATATTTTATTTATAGATTCAAGTTTGCAACAAATTGCTTTGCTATTGGATTATATACATTATATACCAGAATTGATGAGGCATGAGATATAAATGCATATTATGCATATAAAAAAGAAATGATGATTAAATGACTGAAATCCTTTCTTCAATCAAAGTCTAGGATCTTGGAAATTAAGGAATCCAATCGTTCAGAAGCTCTCCTTAACAAACTCTTGATCTGGCAAGCCCAAGCTTATAGGTATAATGAAAATATCAAATGAATGCAAGATCATGGAAATATATAAAAAAAGAAGATAAATAAGCTGGCCAATATCGCAGACGATTATGCATAATTTATTGAAAGAGAAATCGTGATCAAGATTAATATACAATCCGTCACGTTGGTTGAAGCAGAGGATGAAGCCGGATCCGTGTGCAGCAGTCTTTCATTAAATAAACTCAAACCTTCAGAAATTCAGACTCAAGAACAAGACTCAGGAACGGGACAAGCAACATAGTACAAAGTTAAGAACTGACAAAGGCTGAACTAGACACAGGGCTTAAATACACAAACAAACCGGAGAGCTAACAAGATAAGACGATACACACCCGAACAGAACTAACTAATCAATATGTAACCATAGAAACAAACAGGGCGGGGGCGGAGGAAGACTAAACTGAACTAATAACCAGATAACCAGACACCGACAAGAACAGAAATCAAAACAGACTGCCAATGTTACACAATCGATACTATAATGGTTAACACTTTATTTCAATGGTCCACTTTAGACAGTCTACTAGCTATTATTAACTTTGGAACTACATGTCAACTAGCAGTCATTAGAGTATTAGTACTGTCTGCTTAATATCTGCACACACTTTATTGTGATGATCCTCAACATATAATATACTGACTATAAGCAATACATACATGTGTATGACATATTTTTACACTTTACTACAATTTTGCTGTACAACCACGAGTCTGAACTTGCAACCTCTTAAATCATGCAGTACAATTTAGCAATCTTAGCACCTTGACTTTTGATACTACTTTATTCCTGTTGTAATACTGACTCGTGCACTTGTAATGCATGTGCGAGAGAGCAGAACCGGGGCTGAGAGTGGGAATGCAGAAGTTTTATAGATGTTATTCGATCTGCGTCATCAATGTTTGCGGCGGCCATATTGTTGACATAGAAACCACGGCAACTGTCAGTCTGTCAATTGACAAGCGAGGCAGCGTCGGTATTACCCATGTTATTATCACTGTATTTTTTTTTTTAAACAGCGTGATGGTGTGTTGTGTAATACACGGCTGTTCTAACAACAGCAATAAGAACCCCGGAGTTAGTTTTTATGATTGCGATAAGTTACCGACTATCAGAATGCATGTGCGAGAGAGCCGAACCGGGGCTGAGAGTGGGAATGCAGACGTTTTATAGGTCGATGCCTGACCAATGAAATTTGTAGCACTATAATATTTATTGAGCAAGTTCTAAAATTCAAATCTATAATCTCTTGGGTTTTGCTACTTTCTTTTTTACCTTCGTAGTTATGGGTGTTTGTCCTCAATTCTTGGTCTTATTGTGGTCAGTCTGTGATCTTCAGCCATGCTGATTTATTTCCCTGCAAACATACAAATAGGCGGCCTGTGAACTGTGTGAAGTTGCAGTATTATTAGGGCAGAGCCATCTTTAGCCACAACCTTGCGGCAGACAATCAGAGACAAAAGCTGGGAAATTACAGGTTTGGCTATGATTTATTTGACAGGATAGCAATTTCTGAAGCCCCCTCAGGCGTGATTTCCATACCGGCCCAGTCTGGGAGGTGTTGTGATTGCTTCTCAATCATCCAAGGCAAACACTAATTAGATTTTATTTTGGTCTGTGGAATGAGAGGTCTCCGGTATGGAGGGCTGTGTGTTGGTGTGGCAGAAAGCTGAAGGCTACTCGGACACTTTCTCATCGTCTGTGATTGGTCGTTGAGTTGAATATGCACCACGAATCTTGACACTGATGTATTAACCTCCTTTTAAAGGCTCGATTCATTATCACTGGTGAGCCTCAGGTGTTCTGCTGATGGCCGATTGACCCGTGTGTGTGTGTGTGTGTGTGTTTCCAGACAGATGCTGCCCTGATGTATGACGCGGTACATGTGGTGGCCGTGGCCGTCCAGCAGTCTCCTCAAATCACCGTCAGTTCACTCCAGTGCAACCGCCACAAGCCCTGGCGCTTCGGCAACCGCTTCATGGCGCTCATCAAAGAGGTACTGCTCATCACACTGTTCATTTACACTTCAATCTAAACAGTTTACAGTGTAATTACACACATAAGACCCATCGATATTAATAGTAATATTAATTAATGGCATGTACTTAATGTAAGGGCACATTAAATTGACCAAAAGAGACAGTAAAGACTTTTAGATTGTTAAAAAATGATTGGCTACACTTTATTTGAAGGTGTCTATATTTATATTTATGTACTGAGTAATAATAATTAACTACATGTACTTACTATAGGATTAGGGTTTGGTTGAGGGTTAATTGCATGTAATTATGCATAAATTATACGGTAAGTACATGTAACATTCAGCATGTAACAAGGATACTGTCAAAAAAAGTGTTACCAAATAATTCTATTTTTAGTTAATGAACTTTCTATTCATCAACGTTTTTAACATTGATAATAATAGGAACTTCTTCCTGGGCACCCGAGCAGTATTAGGGCTCTACATAGCGACCCATTTTAGTTGCATTTAGGACTGAAAATGACTGAATGCACTGTGAAAACCGATGCGAGTGACCTGATCCATGCTCATGGATGGCAGTCTAATGCAACCGTGATAACAACCAAAACTCCCAAACTGTGTCTAAACTGCGCAACAGTTGTTCAGCACTGAGATCGTGTGACAAAGTTGTGCAACGGACTGCACTTCAGAGATTCAACAGAGATTTGTGAAATAGGTTTACATGAGGTGCTGTTGTTTCTTTACCGATAAATTAACGGAAAATATTACATTTGGATTATCGGAAGCTGGATATTAATGGGGGCTTGGGGCAAAAATGCCACCAAAATAATAAAAATGACACCAAAATTCGAGATATGGGGAAAATCATATTGAGTTTTTGTTTTTAATATTTATAAAATAATTGATCAATATCACATGAGCAAGACTGTCAGAACGATATTAAATGTGATATTGATTTTATACAACTCTTCAATTTAAACAATTTACATTTTTGAGACACTCTTGTCTACTTTTTGCACTTTGCCAATGAAATTAGTTCCAAACAAAGCCACAACAGTGGTGTTTCAGTACTGAATGAATCAGCATTTTTCAATGAATCGAGTAAGTCATTTATTCAGTGACTCATTCATAAACACAGGCACTTGCTTCGTAACCTGGCCCTTGCCAGATGAATTTCGCTCCGCCTAGCTTCACTCACATCCATCTGGAACCGATCCATTGAAATGGCGTTTCAGAAGGCTGGGCCTTATCAAAAATCCTTGCATATGATTGGATAAGCCACTTGTCTGTCATCTTTATCGACGTGCTATTTCAACCACTCACACCGAAGCCAACCCGTGACGCTGAAGAATCCGGTCGGGAGAAGGCACTGATCTATATAACATCGTTTCCACCAACAAAAGCCTTAAGAGCCGTTCTATGATGTTCTTTTAATGAAACAATATTAGGTAGATTGGACAACACGGATGAAATCAATGTTAACAGCATCAATGTTAACGCTTGTTTCCTCGATGCGAGCCGCCATTGTTGTCTGAATCAAAACAGTCTCACGGTCGCTTCTCCACTACGTCACATCTATGAAACTCCCGCCCTGCGTCCTGATTGGCTAAACCATAAAGTTGGTTGGAGAAATCACTCTCAATGGAAGAGGTTCCAGATGGATGTGAGTGAAGCTAGGCGGAGCGAAATTCATCTGGCTAGGGCCAGGTTACTTGCTTCGCTCCTGAATGAATGATTTTTGCTAAATCGTACATATTTTACGAGTTGCCCAATTGACCGTTCGCAAAAGCCACGCCCCCTAGTTATTGTTACTGCGCCCGTCAAACAAATGGTCAAACACGACCAGCGCGACAGATTGCCATGACGGGAAGAGGTATACACGTGCGTATCAGTGACCTTTTTCGGAGCAATACCTCAGTGATATCCTCCAGATCGAGGCACAAGCGGTTACAGTATGCAGTGGAGGGATATATTCAAAATAAAAAAAATACGCAATGAAGGAGACACGACTGCTATCGAGGCGAATGCGTATACCGGTCTCAAGCGAAATCTGAGAAGCCCCATGACCTGCACCTCAGATGCAACCAGCACAGCCTTGAAGAAGATTTTATAAGCTGGTTCAGTGGCTAATGTTTGGAGTTAGAAATATATAACTCGCGCTGCATATTTAGTAATTTTGCCTCAGATACATTCGCTTTAACAAGCAGGTTGTTTATTACCACGGCAACCGCTTGCGTGTCATGCTGAATGCAATTTTTTAAACTGTAGCCTACGGGCGCTGCACTGCTAACTAGTTGTTAGTTGACTGCTGCTCATTTCCCCCCGAAAATTTCATGTTATCAACAACCCTTTAGAAAACGTGATTCCTTTGTGGATCCTCTTGATCTGCTTTCTCCATGTCTCTTTGACTAATCTCAGTGTCTCAGTCTCACGCACGCTGCACGCGAGTTAACCATGTTCGACACATGTAACTGGGAGTGGGGCCGTCCACACTGTTTTATCCATTAGGCACCGCTCACGTTGTGTTTTCGGCTTTGGAAACGGAAAGAACACAACTCCTCCAGACAATCTCTCGGGGTACCTAGTGTCCGATTTACAAACGCCGTGGGCGCACCGCTTCACCATCTTGCTTGGAAACAATGTTTGACGGACCTGCTCACATAGTAACGGTTGCTATGATGTGTGATTGGACAATGGCCGTTTTGTGGGAGGGGCCTGCGAACGGTCAATTCGAATAAATTCGTACGAATGACCTACCGCTGACCCCGCCCCTAAACCTAACCGCCACTGGGCTTTAGACAAATCGTACGAATGCGTAGGACCTCACTCGAATGAATCCGTACGATTTGTCTAAACCCCAGTCAGCCACGTTTTACTCACTCGTACGAATTTGTAATAATTTGTCGTGAGATAGCGTTGAAAGTGTCAACTGTGTTTCAGAGGTGCGGCAGATGACCATAATCTGACATACTTTAGAGACTTCAGCAGTTCTCCACCATGTGATCCAGCCACCACAATCCACTCTATAAAATGCTGAAAATGCTTTCATCTCCACAGCGTTTCTGAATATATTCCTGGTCATAATGTTCTTTTCGCCATTGTTTAATACATTATTGCTGCCATGATCAACAGAAAATGTGCTTTGAATTAAACTTTCAGCGAGTGGTAATGGTGTTAATTGCACCAGACACATTGCTTTTTTTGAATAAAGTGGTTTATCTACAATAAAACTAATTTGCAAGGAGACGTGTTTGCCTTTTGTATTGAAATACCGCGTGTGTGTGTGTGTGCGTTTGCTTGTTTCTGACCTGGAATACCACTCCGTGAGAGCACTGCCGCGCAGAAGACAGCAAATTCATCTTAATCTCTGGAAATGATTCTTCTCCGTGCTATTTTCAGGAAAACTAGGACGGCTAATCTGAACTCTCCTGTCATTCTGCTGCCTATATTTAGACAGACTAAAAACCCTTCTTTTATTTGCTGTGCATGATATCTTAACCAGCCAGCTAAGACCAAAGGCAAACCGAGGAGGATATAAATACATAAAAGCAAGGTGGTCTGCTCTGCGTAAGCCAGTGACTCAGATCTGTGCTGGTGATGACCCCGCTCCAGACCCCCTGCCCTCCTCTGGATCTGCTTTGTCTCGACTACAAGTAAAGCCTGCGGCTGCGGAACGGCTGGTGAAGCTGTGCCGAGGTTTTTGTTGGAAATGATAATTAGAGGGCTGCTTAGTCTGACGACATTTCACCGACTTTGAAAATGCCAAAGCACTAATCAAGATGGATACCTGGTGCTGCCCTAAAAACAGATACAGCGTTTACAGTATATGCACTGTGGGGACTAAAAACTTTCTGATGCATTGCAGCAGTGAATCACGCACATACAAAAACACAAATCCACACTGCAACTGCACTAGCAGACCATAGGATTCTTCTCATTGTACCATTGTATGGTATCTGTTTGTTTTTTTGATGACAGTGAATAGCAGAAATCACACTAATCTGACCTGTAATTTGCAATCTATATTATTGCATCTAACACTTACAGGTGTTTCTTTTTGATCCTCCGGGAAATAAACTTTTTTAAAGCACACTTTTACTCAATAGTTTATTTTGTTTGTCTACTAACAATAGAATACAGTGGATATACAGTAAATGCATCACAGAAAAAAAATCGTTAACACTTTACTTGAAGGGGTGTGCATAAGACTGGCATGACACCTTCATAATCATGACATGACACATGTCATGAATGATCAAACTTAAAGGAGAACTCCGGCGCAAAATGAACCTTTGGTCTAATTACACATTGTTACCTAGTCAACCGTTATCTGAGATTTGTTTTCATGATTATCGAATGTAAATAGTTTTATCTCTAAAAACAGTTTAGCCTATAAAGCTAGTATAACGCTAGTATATTGGGCATAGATCAATGACAAATAAAAATCGCTTGTTAATACCACTAACAAGGCTCAAAATAGCCCCACACTAACACGGTAGCATAATGAGGGTCCCTACCTTCAAACCGAAGCATTGAGAACTTTGTCAGTGTCCAGACAGTTTAATAAGAAGATATTTTAAACATACAGTCAACTTCGCGTATACAGACAGAAGCCATCTTTGAAATACAGCCTTTACCAGTCGATCTACGAACGCCGATCCAAGTGCGCTGGTGAGATGTGAACGAGCTATAAGTTGTGATAAGGTGAGCGCGAACAGCAGGCTTGGATCGGCGTTCGTAGATCGACTGGTAAAGGCTGTATTTCAAAGATGGCTCCTGCCTGTATTCGCGAAGTTGACTGTATGTTTAAAATATCTTCTTATTAAACTGTCTGGACACTGACAAAGTTCTCAATGCTTCGGTTTGAAGGTAGGGACCCTCATTATGCTACCGTGTTAGTGTGGGGCTATTTTGAGCCTTGTTAGTGGTATTAACAAGCGATTTTTATTTGTCATTACACTATGCCCAATATACTAGCGTTATACTAGCTTTATAGGCTAAACTGTTTTTAGAGATAAAACTATTTACATTCGATAATCATGAAAACAAATCTCAGAGAACGGTTGACTAGGTAACAATGTGTAATTAGACCAAAGGTTCATTTTGCGCCGGAGTTCTCCTTTAAGAAACCACTTAGCTTTATGGGTTAACATTACATTAAACTGTCAGGTGGTTGGTTTTGACATTGGCTATCATGAGGCCGCTATAACATTTTAATGACAAATTCAATGTGTTCCACTGTAGTTGAGGTCAAGAAAAATATTCATGACACAGTTATAATGCCTCATGACAGCCAATGTCAAAACCAACAGTTTAATGTAGTGTTAACCCATGAAGCTAAGTGGTATCTTAAGTTTGATTATTAATCTGCTATGTCATGTTTATGGCATATTTATGACATGTTATGTTGTCTTAGTAATGTCAAGTTGTCATAACAAAGACATCTCAAACAATGTCATATTTGCATTAAAAATGTCATAATTGAGCGAATGACACTTAATGACAGTTGTCATAAACATGCATAAAACCTCCTTCATATTCATGACATGTGTCATGTCAGTCTTATGCACACCCCTTCAAGTATAGTGTTACCAAAAAATATTTTTTGTTTGTTTTTGAAAATAATATATTTTACGCTTATTTCACATTTCAGTCACATATTTTAAAATAATTTTCTTGCATAATTTGACAAAAATAATGAAAAAATAACACGTTATTGCATTGATTTGTTTTATTTTAGTATGAATTCATTTTTGTTTATACATTTTCTGTATTAATTCAATTCATTTTCATTCAATTAATTTTAGTTAAAGTTTTAGTATTTTTTTTGTGCGTTTCTGCCATTATTATTATTGATTTTTTTTTTCCCTTGAGAAAAATGTGTACCTGATATATGTCTAAATCGAGAACGCAATTAAATCGAATCGTAAACTTGTGAGTCGAAGTCGAATCATGAAATTTGTGTCAATGCCCAGACATAAAGTCTATATAGCTTTTAATAATTTGTATTTCACTTTTAGTTTTAGTTATTTTAGTGCATCAAGTTGAACTAAAAGAAAATGAGAAATGCTCCCTTGGCAACTAGCTGAAATAAAACTTTTTTTTAACACATTTTATTTTATTTTATTTTATTTAAGTTAAAGTTTATTTGATTTCAAGTAACAGAAGTTTTTTTATGGTTTGTGTTCTAGTTAACTATAGTAACAGTGGTCTGAACCAAACGGATCTGATCACATGAGCTGTACAATGACAATTAATGTGAACAGTCTGTCCAGCAGATCAGATTTGAAAAAAATATATCAAAGTGTGAACCGTACATTCTGATAAAGGTATAATCACTGTTTAGCCAGAAAGGAAGAATTCATTGGATGTCGCAGGTTGGCTACAATGAATATTTTTCTTTAACCTCCAGGCCCACTGGGACGGCTTGACCGGACGGATAAACTTCAACAGGACCAACGGCCTGAGGACAGATTTCGATCTGGATGTGATCAGCCTAAGGGAAGAGGGACTAGAGAAGGTGCCGAATTCCTCTGGTTTCATATCTCCTTAGTTAT
Organism: Rhinichthys osculus; assembly: GCA_029959095.1. Taxonomy (NCBI): domain Eukaryota; kingdom Metazoa; phylum Chordata; class Actinopteri; order Cypriniformes; family Leuciscidae; genus Rhinichthys; species Rhinichthys osculus. The sequence goes on along the minus strand of JARWKJ010000016.1, from coordinate 40,039,215 downwards.
GAACTTGCTGTCCTTCATAAGGACAAATGTGTGTACACCTGAAACTACACACACTTACCCAGCCACTTAATGACAGGCAATACAAATCCTCTTCCCCCCACAGACACACACACACACACACACATATACAGAGAGCCTCTATCCTCCCAGTTCTCTTCCACATGAGTCTGCACCTTCATGAATAATTTATCCCATTAATAATAAGGCCCTCAGTAGCCCTTTAGCCTTATGAAGTCTGAATTAAACAGGTGATTTGCAATTACAAGCTACAGGCTGTGTGTTTTCTGAAGTACTTTGTTTTTTGATGGTTGAACGTGTGTGAACGACTGCACTTTGTCATCTTGTTTTGAGTTGTCAGTTCTCAAGAGGGTCCTCTGAAGTAAATGAGACGGGTTTGAGAAGGGAGGAATGGGATTGCAGTCCTTTGGTCCGCTGAAGCAATTCTCATTTACTCACTCTCTTTTTTCCATCCCTCCATTTTGCTCTCTTGTGCATGATAACATGGTCTTCACATCACCTAAGCCTCTGTACAGATAATGTCCCAATGATTAAAGAACCCAGACAATATTCACTAAAACGTCTCGTTAAGGACTGTAACCCTGGCTCCCTGAGAAGGGAATGAGACGCTGCATCTGAATGTTGACGTTTTGTGAACGCTTTTGCGAGACTGCATATGATGAACATGTGAAATCACTCTAAACTCACTTGTAAAACATAATCCCTTGACAGATGATTGCTGTAAAGGACTACCGGACCAAACTTCTTATAGACCTTATGCTCCAGAGAAACGAGGGCACAGCCATCTTTAGAATATTGTCTTTGAACTTCCATTTTTGCGGTCGCTCTGTATCTGTCCAGGAGTAATTAGCTTTTGAAGTGGATTTACTTCATGTAAAGTTAACAAAAGTTATCATGAGGATTGTAATGTTTAAAGCAGATGTCTTAACAAATGTCAGTCGACCGGGAAGATTTTAAAACGAGCCGTTCAATCACAAATACGTTCCCTTTCAAGGGACCTCACCCTGCTTCACAATGTTGGGAACATCCTCACCCACTATGCCATACTGAACAAATGCCTCAACAAAAGTTGTGAATTGTAACGAGCACAAAACTCGAGTCTCAAGCACTTGAGAGTGTGTGGTCGATTCCATATCCAGGCTATAGAACCTGATGAAGGGGTATGGAGAGGACCAAATCACAAGCATCTTGAAAGGAAACCCTTGACAACAATGCCTTAGAGGAAACCATACTCCTAGTAGAATGGGCCCTGATGACTTAGGACAAAGGAAGCCTCTTGAGCCACAGAAATTGCCTCAACAATCTATTTGCCTATTCGTTTCCCTAAGAGAAAAGCGATCCTGAAGGAACTCCAGCACTGAACAAACTGGGCAGTTAACTGGGTCAAAAAAAGAGAGAGTTTCCCTCTTTAAGGCATATAGTTTCCTTGTGGAGGGAGCTCTAGAGTTAAGAATGGTCTCAGCAACTTTAGTTGAGAGACCAGAGTTCAAGTGTTGACCCCCCTCAGGAGCTAAACCCTCTCTAGAACTACTGGGAGCAGAGCGATCAGGGGAAAGTGTACAGGCATAGCCTTGTCCACGTCTGAAGCATGGCATCCAGCCCCAATGGAACTGGATGTATGAGGGAGAAAAGAGCGGGCAGTGCGTTGTTTGCAAACGGTCCACTTCCACCTGGTCGAACTACCTCTAAATGATGTTTTATAAACAAGGTTCGGGAGGAGCACGTTCAAATAAATCATTCCAATCAACTCGTCACCAAACTATTACATGTCTACCCTATCAGCACGAGAGGAAGCATATATAAATATCCACTGTCAACTCACCTAACATTCCTTGACAGTTTCAGCATCCCTCCACCACCCCGACTCCTCATTCCTGGCTCATTCTTCCACAGTCAGGAACGGGGGAGTACTATGGGTTCGGGCCGCATACCGAGCCCGGAGCCCTCTCCTCGGACAGCACGCCAAATATGCATTTATTCTATCTGACTTATTTGTAAGTGTGAACTCGTGAATCAACTGTTTCTGCATGGAGTCTCCATTCTCCGAGCCGGATGTTTGCCTCCTGATTCAGGTGCTCAGGGATGTAAACAGCCCTCACCGAGAGCATCTTTCCCTGGGCCCTGAGGAGTATCTGGTGCATAGAGATCACAACCACAGACCCCCCCCCCCAAGTGATTTATGAATGAGACCACCGATGTGTTGTAGGACAGGAGGAAGTATCTCAGTGATAGGAATGCAATCCTTATTACCAGGCAATTTGTGTGCCATAAAGGATTGTGACCTCTCCATAGACCTTGAGTTGAGCGACTGTCTAGGACCGCACCCTAGCCGATGAGGGAAGCATCAGTCGTTAGCATCTTGTGACGACAGGAGGCCCCCAGCACAGGAACCTTGACCAAAAACCAAGGCTTCTTCCACATCACTAGGGTACGACGACTTCTGCGCATAACCCTGATGATGTGGAACCCCTTGGTCTTGAGTCATTACTGCAATGGTCTCATGTTTAGAAGGTCCAAAATAATCACATTGGACATGACTACCATGAGTCCCAACAGTCTCTGAAACAGTGATGGCTTAGCCTAGCCTTCTATATCACTTCTAGAAAAGTGGTTCTCTGTAATGGACAAAGCACATTCTTGTTTGAGTCTAAACCCCCAAGCACCTCAAGTCCCCAGACTGAGCTAGAACAAAGCAGTCGTAAATCTAATTGAGCATTTCCCTGGAATCGCAAAAGAGCAGTAGCTGCATTCATGCACTCTGTGAAGGTGCGAGGTGACAAGGCTAGGCCGAACGGAAGAACCTGATATTGGTAAATTTTGCCCCCCAAAGCAAACCTGAAGAAGTTGAGGAAGGATGGATTGAGAAAGTAAGCATCTTCTGTTTTAACAAACCAGTTGCCAGACTTGATTTGGAACAGAATGAGTTTCAGCGTTAGCATCTTGAACCCGTCAGTCCAGAGGGTACAGTTTAGATGATGCATGGCATCAAGCAAGTGCTTCAGATGCAGCCACACAAAAGCATTCCCATAGCGTCAATATTCTGTCTTAGCACTGGACTCCCTCGAAAGGGAACTGTTTTATAGATTCTATGGCCCTACAAGAGAACTCGTTGGATGTTGGAACGTGCTCTTTATTATTTTTATTGAGGAATTCATTCTCTTTTTTTGTATCATGTCATATATTTATGAAAATATTGTTGTTGTTTTTTTTGCAGATTGGGACATGGGATCATGCAAGTGGTTTGAACATGACGGAGAACCAGAAGGGAAAGGCAGCCAATGTGACTGACTCTCTCGCCAACAGATCGCTGGTGGTGTCCACCATACTGGTAAATAAAATATTTTATTGGTTCTATGCACTTTATTTCTAGTTTGCATGCATAATATTTCAGTGATTGCCCATAAGTGTGTATAAAATAAATATAGACATCATTTTCTTAATCAGTATTTTTGTCTTATTTTACCTTTAACAAATCTAAATATCCATATAATAATATAAACTAATAAACAAAATTATACTTCAGTATTCTTAGCTTATACTTGTACTTAATCTTTTGATTGAGATATACTTAGACTGTTCTACATGTAGTACAATTCTTAAGTATATTTGGTTTTCTTTTACTTAAGAAAAGTATAATTATTCTAAGGCTTGTACTCTTTTGATAGAGTAGCCTATTAAATACTTTAAAAAACTAAATATGCTTAAAATAAAGTTGAAGTATATATTTCCAAGTAAGTGCACTAATAGTATACTTGTATGTGTACTATTCCAATACTTTGTGAGAGTAAACTGGCCAACTTTTTAGTTTATAAAAGTGTACTGTTAAATGTACTTTAATTATAGTAGTAGACCATTTTGAATTTGACACCAGTTTAAATCTTTTTTTCTAGAACTGCAACTATACTAGTGAACTTATAGGTATATTGTTAGTTCACTAGTCATATACTTCTAACCCATTTTTAGTTTATGAAAGTACACTTTAAAGAATACTCTCTGTAATACTACTATTTTAATATTTATTTTATACTGCAAGTATACTTGTAAGTTTTCTTTAAGCGAACTTAACATTTACTACTTGTACCTTTACTATTTTATATATTATTTTCACACTTTAAGTATCCACTGAAAAAAATGTGTTGTTCAATACCAATTTTTACCCCCACTCCCCCATCCGAAGTGTAATTTTTTTTCATATGTGTGATGCCAGTGTTAGTTCATTTAACTCAGTCCTTTTGCTTTAGCATAGGGAAATAGAAATGTGTTTGAAATTTTTAAAAAATAAATACATTTCTAATATGAAAATTAAAAATAATAATCCTAATATTCATAATAATATGCCTGTCAAAATTATTGACTTTTCGGGTATTTTTATTGAACACATACTACAAATTGGGTGGCACTGTGGCTCTGCACTATGGATAGATTTGGCATGGGTTTCCTCTGGGTGACAAATTCTTTCCTTAGTGGCAAATGAGCTATAAAAGTGTATATGGATATTACGGCACAGGTCATTTGTTTTTGGGATAATTTGTTGTGAAATGTTTCAATTCATTTTGAGATCTCTGCCTTTTTATTGCAGAATTTGGCAAATCTGAGCACATGACCGATCATTTTTTAATCTCTATAGTGGGACCTTTTTCTGAGGAGAAACATCTGAAAAGCAGCTGTTAGCTATCTTTGTTACTGTCCATTAAATCTTATTGCTGCTAGGAGTTGAGCTATTGAAAAGCTTTCCTAAATGAATTTCTACGGGTTTATAGAAGAAATTGGTAAACTTTTTGTCACCAAGTGACTAATTTATTGCATTTATAATTGTATAACACGTTGTATTTAAGCATAATCATTTCACATCAATCACTTATACATAATAACTGGCTTATTTGAGGACTGACATAGAAATAGTGCAGCATTTAAAACATTTCTGAAGCGTTTTTTTTAAAGCCTAATTTACTTTATTTCCATAAATAACAGATTTCCATTGTGACCCTATTCTGAACCTGCATGTGTACGTGAATGGTATATGTTGCTCATCACTGTCTTTATGAGTTGTGTGTGTGTGTGTGGACTGTTCAGGACTTTGTATACTTAGTTAAAAATCTCTAACACTATTAGTGGTAATTTCTTTCTTTTTTTTTTTTTTTGAAATCTTAGAGCAACAAATACATCAGATGAACCCAGCCCGATCTCACGGCAATTCGTACGAATTTTACGAGGTGGCTAATTCGTACTAATTCATACGACCTCACTCGTACAAATTTGACGATTTTTGCTAATTCGTACATATTTTACGAGTTACCAAATACGTATGAATTCGTACAAATGACCTACCCCTGACCCCGCCCCTAAACCTACCCATCACGTGGGTTTAGACAAATCGTACGAATTTATCGTATGAAATTAGTACGAATTAGCCACCTTTTAATCACTCGTACAAATTCGTACGAATTGGTCGTGAGATAGCGTTGGATGAACCTATGTTTAATTTCTACAGTGAACAAATAGTGTTATTTTAGTTTTGGACAGCTTTTAGGATAAATGTGCCGTGTAAAGTGTAAGTACCAAGCAGCATCTCCAGGTGCACTCTTGAAACCAGACCAAAAAAAGATTTGTGCACCCCTGTTTATAGCTCCTAACTTAGTATCACTGTGTGACTATGAGGAACGATCACCTCACAATGTAGATGCTGGTGTGAAGGAATTTATCTAAATGAAATGCATGCACATCTCTCGCTATTGCTCTCGTGCCCGTGATGTTTGCACACGTACCATAGGATCCCGACCCCGGGTTTATACCAGAAGCTGATGTGGGTTGTCAAACAATGTCACAAACTTGCATTAAAATTGCCTTTTGATTGAATAGATGAAAACAAAATGACAACATAGAGGTTAACGGGTTTAATGTCACGGGAAACAGTCAGTCAATTGACAATTGTGGCATTTCAGAATTTCCACATCTTCATTTTTTTGTCCCTTTGATCATGCCGAACGACAGTATTCTGAGTCAGAAAATGAAAAAGGAAAATGTATTCGCTGCTCTATGCCTCTATTTCCCTCACTCTTGCATCACTCAGTGTTTCTGATGATGGACTTGCTGTCGAACTGTTTCAAATATTGGAACATATTTACAGATTTCAAATTAGAACATATGCACAAAATCCCCCATCTTAAAAAAAAAAAAAAAAAAAAAAAGTTTGTCAGTTAGCTATAAAAAAAGGAGCTTTATTTACTGTTAATTTTATATGTATGTTTGAATAAATTTGTCACCAAGACAAGTAATGTACCAAATTACTCTAGTTTACAGCATTAGCTTGGGAGAGATTTTTTTTTCTCCTTAAGAAAACCAAACATTAGGACTCCAAGATCCTCCCTCCCACTTACTTTTGTCAATAAACGAAATACATTTCAAATTCAAAGGTCAAATTCATTAAACTGAGTATAGTTTTTATTCTCTCAGTGATCGATCAGAATGCATTAAATACTACAAATGCTAGTTGTGTGAGTCAGGCGGGCAAGGATCAAAGCTGTCATGAATGAAAGGAGAGAAAGTGTGAGAGGGAGGGGTGAATGCTGAGCGCTGAATGTCAGTCCTTACATGAAAGTTTAATGCCCTCAGGTTTGCCTCTGAAGCCGTCATTGTGCTGCTGCAGAAAGGAACCTGTTATTAATAGGCTGTGAGCAAACATGCTGCAGGTTTGCGCTTACATTTCTAAAAAAAAAAAAAGTAATGAAAGATGAGTTGAGAGACCTTATCACTGTTATAGGAAGCAGAGACTTCCATTGACTGTACAGGAGTGACAGAAATGTATATTTGCCCTTTTCAAATAATTTAAGGGGCATTTCTTTTTATTGTTTAAGGACAATTTTTCTAACCGTATTAAATGAATGTGTCATATTTTGTCTTCATAATTCTTTACTTTTAATAAATCCAAATAAAATGAGACACCATATGGCTGAAATCAGATCAAATGAAATCAGTTGCAACATACTCTATCTTTGCAATGCAAAGGTGGCACAGCAGCTGCATCTGAAGTGGCATTAGATACAGTATCTGCACAAGCTGTGTAATGCATGCATTTACAATTGCTTAATTCATGTTATGAGATAATATAACATTTTGACTATAGAAACTAAAACTATAACAAGAATATATCAACTAAAGCTGACATTAGGTGGCAGCAAGTCATTGAAAAGCCACCTTAAATGAGCAAGTCATCGGCTCATTCATTCAAGCAATTCATTCAAAAAGGCTGATTTGTTCAGGAATGAGTCAGGAAAGTGGCTGTCTTTATGAATGGGTCATTGAATCATTCACTCAACCAATTTGTTCAAAAACAGAGATTTGTTTAGTACCGAAACACCACTGTGTATTATTTTGGTGGTATTTTTGCAACTAATTTTTGACCCTGCTATATCTATTCACCGACCTCGCATAAGACCATTCATAATGGTGCCTTGTTTTTATATTTGTTAAAATCAGGTTTTTTTTTAATTTTTTTTATTTATGTATGCATTTCCTCCTATGGACATTTTTGTAAGCAACATTTCCTAGTGCTTACACACACCTTGGCTGAGTAACCTGACAAACGTTGGCTTTGTAATCTTGTTTCCAGGCAGATATTGGTTGCTAGTTTTGAACAACACATCAGTTGATGAATAGTTTACTCACATATCACAATACAGTTCGGTTTTGTCTTATTTTCTCATCTTCCAGGATGTTTTGTTCTCCAAATCTGTGATGAATAGCTGAATGATTTCAGTGTTACAATGTTAACCAGCTGTCTAGGGTTGTTGAGTTCAGGACGCCGCAGTGCAGTGTCTTCTGTAGCTTTGCAACTGGATTCAATTGCCCCTTCACCTCCAGATATTGCTCTATCTGGATGTGCACTGCTACACAGCGAATTGGACAATTAATACAACTCGGGTTTATTTAAAAAAAAAAAAAAACGTTTGAATCAAGCCAGTATCATTGTTTCCAGGAGTCAAAATATTCAAGTTTTTAATTAGATGGCAAGTAATGGAAGGTACCTTAGCCTTTAGGGGTAGTTTCTCTCCCATCTGCTGAATGGATTGCTGGTTTAATTAGACTTTTCATTCTCTCAATTGCTGTTTTATGAGTTTAGATGCAATATTTGCTCTTCCGAGGGAGGTTGTAGTATAAATTGTCCAACGCATTCTCATCCTTTGGCGTCATATAGGTGACACCATATGACATTTCGTCGAAATCTTACGCACATGGCATCCTTTAGCATCAATATAACACGCACTGTTATGGGTAGGTTTAGGTCTGGGGTAGGGTACGGTTATGACGCCTTGGGATCTGCGTCTCATATTGATGCTAAACGATGCCATGTGCGTAAGATTTCGACCAAATGTCCAAAGCGGGCTGAAATTGTCTTAGGCAGTTTAGATGCTTCTTAGACAGACATGTAACATTGCATTTACATTTATGCTTTTAGCAAACACTATTATCCAAAGTGACTTATGCAATAGAGGAATATAATCAGTTCATCAAAGAGCCGACAATATTCATAGTATACAATTCCAGGTTTATTAGAAAGCTAGATTCGGATTAAAAGTTGTCCTTGTCTCAGATTTTCTACTCGGGGAGCATTAAAAGAAAGTGTTTGTGGTTACTTGTAGTTAGTAGAATGTCTAAAGTGGACTATATTGAAATACAGTGTTATCCAAAAACTATGAATCTATTTGTAGGAGGAATGTTATATAAATTCTAGAATTTAATGATAACAAACAGAACTGAGCGCAAATGCAGCTGTGCATTTGTTCCTGGCTGGCCAAAATGTTTAGGGAAAACTTGGTAGTAAAGGCAGTTGGACTTCAACAGACTGTACGAATCACACAGCTGTTAGGTTTCAGCTGATTTACATTATTGTTTGTACAAAATATATTGTTTCCCCAAAACATATAGATTAATACATAGATTATACTAAGAAGAGTAAATTGAGTGTGCAATCCTTTTACAAACATTCAATGGGTAAATCTCACAAAACTTAAGAACATTTCTGGGTTACTTTGCACTTCAAAATCAAAATAAAGAAAATATTCGGTAACACTTTACTTGAAGGGGTGTGCATAAGACTGACATGACACCTTCATAATCATGACATGTGTGAAGGAGGTTTCATGCATGTTTATGACAACTGTTATTAAGTGTCAATCGCTCAATTATGACATTTTGAATGCAAATATGACATTGTTTGAGATGTCTTTGTTATGACACCTTGACATTATCAAGACAACACAACCTGTCATAAATATGTCATAAACATGAGATAGCAGATTAATTATCAAACTTAAGAAACCACTTAGCTTTATGGTTTATTATTACATTAAACTGTCATGGAGTTGGTTTTGACATTGGCTGTCATGAAGCCATTATAACATTTTAATGACAAATTCAATGTGTTCCACTGTAGTCGAGGTCAAGAAGAATATTCCTGACACAGTTATAATGGCCTTATGACAGCCAATGTCAAAACCAACAGTTTAATGTAATGTTAACCCATAAAGCTAAGTGGTTTCTTAAATTTGATAATTAATCTGCTATGTAATTTTTATGACATATTTATGACAATTTATGTTGTCTTAGTAATGTCAAGTTGTCATGACAAAGACACTGACAGGTTATGATGTATTGGTTTATGTCAAGGTGTCATTACCAAGACATCTCAAACAATGTCATATTTGCATTAAAAATGTCATAATTGAGGGAATGACACTTAATGACAGTTGTCATAAACATGCATAAACCCTCCTTCATATTCATGACGTGTCCTGTCATGATTATGAAGGTGTCATGTCAGTCTTATGCACACCCCTTCAAGTAAAGCGTTACCAAATATGGTGTATTTTTTATTTTATATTCATAACATATCAGTGTCGTCAGTGTAGCGGTTGTTGTCCTGGGTCTTTTGATGGCATAGTGTACTCATTAGGCCTGGGGTAGTGGAGTCCAACCCTTAAAAATGTGCTGTTGCCCTCTGTGGGCCGTAATGTTTGAATTATTCTATTATTATCACATAAAAATGTTGCAGTGCAAAACATCTTAATGGTCTTCAAATGGCCTTCATTTCCAAATGGGCAAAATATAATATCTTTTTTTTTTTTTTTTGTGCAAAATGATGTATACTCCTGAGAGGTTTTGCGAGAGTTACCCAAATTGTATTCAAGAAGAAACTAAATTGCTTTTAACAAACTTCTGAAGTCGCTCAAGTGTTTTAAGAGTGCAGAAGTCTCCAAATTCGTATTGTTGATCAAGGGTGGTTTGTAATGCAGAAATAGCAGGTTTTCGGCAACGTTAATCAAAGACCTCTGGCACTTCTGAAAACGTAATGCATCTCCTGCTATTTCTCCATGAAATGTTTCACAAGTACTTCAAAGCCTTCCGGAGCATTTTCAGATATTAAGATGCATCTTTCTCAGATTTGTGGGAAGCTGTCCTACCCATCAGCCACTGCAGCTTTCTGACCTTGAAGGATCTGCTTTCTGTTTGGCGTAAACATGCGTACACACACAGAGACGAGCTTTCAGGTATACGCTCTCCCGCTTCCGGTCTTTCATCACAAATTGACATTTCCTTTGGAAGGAAAGAATAGAGAACAAGTAACAGAAAAAGACAACAATGACAATGCTAAAGAATGCATTTTAAGATTAATCAAAAATAATTGTAAAATCACTGAAGCTAATTAAAAACCCATTTGCAAGCAAAATGTCAGTCTTCTGAGCGATATGTTGGCTGTGCAGACGGGTAGACCTCGCAGATGTTTGAGTTCGGCACTCGAAATGAAACCCAGCTGAATGTAAAACCAATCACAAACAAAAGCCAAATGGAAAAGAAAGCCGCAGTGCTCAGTGAGTATTCAGCGATAAGTCAAAGCGCTACGTGTGTTTAAAAAAGCTCAGACAGTTATGAAATATTATCTCTCACTGTGAGCAACCCTCTCCAACTTCGGCACTGTTTCCATGGAAATACACACATGTACAAACAATGCTCAAGCACAAAGAGCTCAATGGGGTTATTTGACACCGCTTTCGGCCAATGAGAATCTGACCTGAAAGCTACAGGCCTGAAGGAGCGTGCGGTCAGTGCTCATAAACTAAAGCTAGCTCTGACTGAGCTGGAAGCAACACAGGTTCCCAGTCCACTAACATCTCAGAGCTCTAATGTAAAAGCTCTTATTGATTTAGAGCTCATGCTCCATGAACGGTGGACGACTGAATTTAGTGAAGCAGAATTCATGACCTGACTCATGAAATTATGATTTTACATTACACAAAAGACATTGTGACTGCTGCATTCATCTCAACTCTCCATCATGATGCTATGGGTTTTCACCATGTTGCTAAGGGTGTTTGATAAGGCATTGATATGCAGTTACTAAGGTGTTCTGAGTGGTTGCTAGGGCATTGCTGTGCAGGATGTTCTGAGTTCTTAAGTACATTGCTGAGGTGTTCTGGGAGGCTCCATTTCTAAAAGAGCCCAGCCGTAATCTCTGTGATATTCTGGCCTTTAGATATGGATTAAGTCCTTCCTTCATTGTAAATCTAAAGGATTTGTTTCAGCAGTTTTACCAGCTGATAAATGAATGCTGCATAGTTTCATGTCTGTGGCGCAAATGTGTGTTATTGTGAATCTGCTTCGAAAACAATTCTATTATATAAAGCCCTGTAAAAATAAAGGTGTTGGACTTGACACCAGGTTTGTTTATTGATTAATCCTAAATATGAGAAATAATAATAGAGATGCTTGCCTTATTAAACACCACTAATTAACACTATGATGAAAGCAATAATGACAACAGGTGTGCAGTGACACAATTTAATGCAATGGAAAAGCAAATAGTTGTGTGTCATCCGGTGGGTCAACTATTTAAAAACACTGCTATGATATAAGTGGTTGGGTTATGTGTCTGAATCTAGCATTTCAGATACACTACATGGACAAAACTTTTGGGACACCTGGGCATTACGCCAACAGGGACTTTAAGGACATGGAGTTAGTCCCCATTTGCTGCTACAACAACTAACACTCTTCTGGGAAGGCTTTCCACAAGAATTCAGAGAGTTGAGCATTTGTGATGTCAGGCACTGATGTTGGATGACAGGGCCTGGCTCGTAATCTCCATATCAAATCACCCCATTTAGTTTGGTCGGGTTGAAGTTCGGGACAGTCCAGTTCTTCCACACCAAACTCATCCAACCATGTCTTTATGGACCTTGCTTTATGCACTGGGTCACAGTCAGGGGCGGATTGGCCATCGGGAATACCGGGAACAATCCCGAACGGCCGGTCCATTTCAGGCCGAAGACCGGCCGGTGGTCAAAGAGCATTGTTTTTTGTTTGTTTTTTTATGATACACGACCGGCCTAACCGGCCGCTCAGATGCAGCAGAACGCTGTGTGTGTGTGATTCAAACTGGGCCAAACCAATACTTTCAATCTGAGGGGGGATACGAGCGGCCCCTCCCAACTTGGACTGATCCTCGTTTTTCCTGACATCCGATTGGCTCAAACTAGGCGCCGATCAAAGGAGTTTACTTTTGGTCATGTTTGGCGGGTTTGTGTGAATGCAATGCAATGGCGATTGGATGGCGGCCGAGTGGCATGACTTGCCTAAAAGGACTTTGGTATAACACACAGTTGCCATGAAAAACAGAGCGTTGCCATGGATGCAGTTCAGAGACGGAACGGACTATTTTCTTTAGTGGAAGCAATACAATCGTTTTTAAATAAATAAACTGCTTTTTAAATCAATATTTTATGTGAAATTATTGATTTATTTGGTAGGTAGCCATGTAATAAGCGGGATAATGAGGCAGCTGATACAAACACTATAACAACCGCCTCGCTATACATTATCCCTTACATATATTATATGTTTATAGATATATTATATATTATAAACAGCAGTTTGCAGTTTGCCGTCACACACAGACAACATCCTTCTATAAGCAAGGAATCTGTATGTCTGTATATGTATATTTGTTAGTATTTGTAACTATTTTATCACTCCGACTGACTGTACACGACATGCTGGTAGTTAGCAGTATACTGTGAGTGTTCGAGATTAGGTTTTGCTGACCTGGTTGTGTTCAGTGCAGTGGTGACTTGCTTATACAACCTGAAGAGGCAAGTGTCATCCTAAAATTTCTTGAAGGTCTTCAGTGTAATCTGATTCTCTTTATACCATAAAAACACTATTAGAATTAAAATAACAGCAAAAAATCCTTCTGCTCGTGCACCAAGGGCACTCGCGTAAGAGGCCTCTCCATCTTAAAGTCCCGGGCTGAATTTCAGTCCCAGTACGTCACAGTCATGCTGCAAAAGAGAAGGGTCTTCCACAAGGGTCTTCTTGTCCAAAGTGGCTTGATATGCTGAAATTTTAAGTTCCTTTAACTGGAACTATGAGGCCAAGCCCAAATCCTGAAAAACAACCCCACACCATAACCCCCCCCCCCCCCACCAAACTTTACACTTGGCACAATGCAGTCAGGCAAGTACCGTTCTCCTGGCAACCACCACACCCAGACTCGACCATTGAATAGCCAGACAGAGAAGCGTGATTCATCACTCCACAGAACACATTTTCACTGCTCCAGAGTCCAGTGGCGGCGTACTTTACACCACTGCATCCCACTGATGTGAGGCTTATATGCAGCATCATGGCCATGAAAACCCCCTCCACGAGGCTCCCGCCGCACAGTTTGTGTGCTGATATGAAGGGAAGTTTCCTCAGCAGTGTGTTGGCAATTTGGCATCAATACCACTTGTTGACCGTGAAATATCTAGCAGGGATGAAATCTTGCAAACTGAAAAGATGGCATCCTTTCACAATATCACGCTTGAATTCACTGAGCTCTTCAGAACGACCCAAATCTTTGTAAATACAGACTTATTGGGTGCTTGATTTTATACACCTGTGGCAATGGGTCTGATTGAAACACCTGAATTAAATTATTAAGAAGTGTGTCCCAATACTTATATCTATATAGTGTAGATGTGAATAACAGCAGGTAATATTGTTGCTACATGGAAGATGTGAAATGAAGTGCTTACAAAACACAAATGGTTCATTACAAATTGTATTGTTAGCTTAATTCAAGTAAAACTTTTAACTGAATAATATACATGATTTTAAAGAATGTTTAAGTATTTGATATGTCTAATCAAACCTAATGCCTTAAGGTGCAGTCATATTTACCATTGCTCTTTGAATGTTTGCAGACAAGATCATTTCAGTCCATGCACACTGTGAAAAAGCAGGAAAAAACTTGATGACTCTTTTGAGTATACTCACCTTATGTGATAAAAACTTTTTTTTTATCAACCTAACAATTAAAGTTGGTCTGTGCTTTCATCAAACATATATCAAGTTTTATGAATTCAAAAATGATAATGTCTTTTATTTGTGGATCCAAAATCCATAAGCTTTTTAGTTAAGCTTAGAATTAACATTACATTATAGTGATGCTAAACTTTCAGAGTTTGTCTAACTTGAATATCAGCAAACTGTAAATGTTAGTTATTTCTAGTATTTCTAGTACAAGTATAGGAGTAATTCTATATAGGGTACATTTCATGTCCATTGATGATCATTTTTCTCAGAAATATCATGTTTTATCAATTACCCAAAAGCACATTATAATCTCACACACATTGTGTTTCAGCTAGCTTGAAATCATTTAAATTACAGTCTTTGAAGTTTCTGTTTTGTGGTCTCGGTCTCGAGTTCAAAATAATGAATCTAAACATTTTGAAATAAACATTATCTATAGTAAATCTATATCTAAAATGCTAAACAAAATCTAAATCTTTCACTGCTTTGAAAGCGGGTAATATCTGCATTATCAGATGGCTTTTATATGTCATGAAAGTAAATGATATCTTTATTGTTAAATTAGCTGTTTTGCATTAAAGCATGAGAGTGACTGACATGCTTTTTCGTTTCACTCTCGCTGCGGTTCGATCTTTCTGCGATTTGATGCACTGGTCTGGACAAGCATTAAGGGGGCTGAACTGACAAGGTTTTCAAAGCTCGGAGAATTTAAGCAAAAATTAAAAAACTAAAACGTTGAAAAAGCAAAAATAGTTTGTGTACACATGATGCTTTGATGCATGAGACGAAGTGTTGTTTCTATGCCGGGCTCCTGCTGTGAACAGGCTGGCTCTCATTGGTTCATTAAGACTGTGAATATGCAGGCGGTGAGCAGCGTGGGGGCGGGCAAGCGCTTATCTCTCTCTCTGCTGAAGCTCCCCTGGCATGACAAATCTCCCTGAATCTCACTGGTATAGAAGGATCTGTTCACACCAGCTAAACCAGATATCTGCATTCTTATTGCCAAGATCAGCTGTCTCAGAAACTGAGGATTTGTTGCTCATGCATCACAATAGTTAACACAATGTTAAAGGGATTGATCAACTAAAAATTCAAATTATCATCATTTAGGCTACTCACCCTCGTGTTGTTCCAAATTATAATGCATTATATATTTTCATAAATAATTGTAACCACAGTTAAAATGTCATGTTTTTATAATGCAATGTACTCTCTAAAGGTGTAACAATGAATAGTTAAGTATTATAATGCATTACAACTGTGTAGGTTTTAATGAGGCCATACAATGCATTACAAGGCACAATTAATGCATTCAAATACTTGTATAATGCATTGTATACGAAAAAGGCTTTAAGTAAAGTGTTATCACATTTCTTTGTTCTGTGAAACACAAAAGATGTTTTGAAGAACGTTGTTGTCCAAACATGACTTTCATTGTGTAGATAAAAACACTAAAACATTTTCTTAAAATATGAATCAAATATAATTATGAAAATGATTTATTTTTTGCAATTATTTAACATTATTTAATTATTATATTATATTATACACTCACCTAAAGGATTATTAGGAACACCATACTAATACTGTGTTTGACCCTCTTTCGCCTTCAGAACTGCCTTAATTCTACGTGGCATTGATTCAACAAGGTGCTGAAAGCATTCTTTAGAAATGTTGGCCCATATTGATAGGATAGCATCTTGCAGTTGATGGAGATTTGTGGGATGCACATCCAGGGCACGAAGCTCCCGTTCCACCACATCCCAAAGATGCTCTATTGGGTTGAGATCTGGTGACTGTGGGGGCCATTTTAGTACAGTGAACTCATTGTCATGTTCAAGAAACCAATTTGAAATGATTCGAGCTTTGTGACATGGTGCATTATCCTGCTGGAAGTAGCCATCAGAGGATGGGGACATGGTGGCCATAAAGGGATGGACATGGTCAGAAACAATGCTCAGGTAGGCCGTGGCATTTAAACGATGCCCAATTGGCACTAAGGGGCCTAAAGTGTGCCAAGAAAACATTCCCCGCACCATTACACCACCACCACCAGCCTGCACAGTAGTCACAAGGCATGATGGATCCATGTTCTCATTCTGTTTAGGCCAAATTCTGACTCTACCATCTGAATGTCTCAACAGAAATCGAGACTCATCAGACCAGGCAACATTTTTCCAGTCTTCAACTGTCCAATTTTGGTGAGCTCTTGCAAATTGTAGCCTCTTTTTCCTATTTGTAGTGGAGATGAGTGGTACCCGGTGGGGTCTTCTGCTGTTGTAGCCCATCCGCCTCAAGGTTGTGCGTGTTGTGGCTTCACAAATGCTTTGCTGCATACCTCGGTTGTAACGAGTGGTTATTTCAGTCAAAGTTGCTCTTCTATCAGCTTGAATCAGTCCGCCCATTCTCCTCTGACCTCTAGCATCAACAAGGCATTTTCGCCCACAGGACTGCCGCATACTGGATGTTTTTCCCTTTTCACACCATTCTTTGTAAACCCTAGAAATGGTTGTGCGTGAAAATCCCAGTAACTGAGCAGATTGTGAAATACTCAGACCGGCCCGTCTGGCACCAACAATCATGCCACGCTCAAAATTGCTTAAATCACCTTTCTTTCCCATTCTGACATTCAGTTTGGAGTTCAGGAGATTGTCTTGACCAGGACCACACCCCTAAATGCATTGAAGCAACTGCCATGTGATTGGTTGATTAGATAATTGCATTAATGAGAAATTGAACAGGTGTTCCTAATAATCGTTTAGGTGAGTGTATTCTATTATATTATATTGAGGTGCATGACATATTGGTTGAGGTGATTTTTCACTCACTGTGGCTGCGCAAGCCCTATCAGACGTATATCAGACATGTTTCAGAGCACAATGTGTTTTCCCTCCACAGGAAGAGCCGTACGTGATGTTCAAGAAGTCGGACAAGCCGCTGTACGGGAACGATCGTTTCGAGGGCTTCTGCATCGACCTGCTGCGAGAGCTGGCTGCTATCCTGGGCTTCTCCTACGAGCTGCGGCTGGTGGAGGACGGCAAGTACGGAGCGCAGGAGGAAAGCACGGGCCAGTGGAACGGCATGGTCCGAGAACTGATGGACCACGTGAGTCTCCGCCATCCAATACTGGTTTGATTGCACTGAGGTTGGCTCTTTTCCCACACATCTTTCCGTGCAACCCTGCAAGGTTGAGCAAAATTGGCCCCCTTTCAAATCATAAATGTGGATACAGGATATAGACTTGGCCACCCCCAAAGATGTTGAATTGGAATTTAAGTCATGAATAACTTGAAATTATTAAATAACAATTCAAAGAAAATCTAAATAACTCAACAACTTTATAACAATAATAATCATTCATTTTGATTAATCATGACTATGACATGTAGAATCCACACACGTCTCTTCTGCTCACCAAGGCTGCATTTATTCAAACAAAAATGTAAAACATTAATTAAAAATAACTATTTTAATATTTTTCCAGTGATCAAAGCTGAATTTCAGTGTCTTCAGTGTCACATGATCCTTCAGAAATCACTCTAACATGATGATCTGATGCTCGAGAAACATTTCTGATCATTATTATCAATGTTGAAAACATTTTTGTGGGAAACATGATACATTTTTTTCAGGATTCTTTGATGAATAGAAAGTTCAATAAACGGCATTTGCAATAGAAATCTTTAGTAACACTATAAATTAATTTAATATTAATAATTAATAATATTTACTGCCACTTTTGATGCATTTAAAGGATTAGTTCACTTTTAAAAAAACTTTTGCTGATAATTTACTCACCCCCATGTCATCCAAGATGTCCATGTCTTTCTTTCTTCAGTCAAAAAGAAATTAAGGTTTTTGATGAAAACATTCCAGGATTTTTCTCCATATAATGCACTTTGCTGGGTACCAAACGGTCCAAGGTCCAAAAGAATCTTTTTTCGAGTCAATTCGTTCATTTAACGAACGAAATGAACGAATTGACTCGGAAAAAGATTTGTTCATTTTGATGAACGAGTTCGAACAGGAGAGTCACACAGAACAGAGCGACGCGAGCATGTGAGCTTATAAAACTTAAACTTTGTTGTTGTTTTTTTAAATGAGCGATCGTTTCGCTTGATAAGACCCTTATTCATCGTCTGGTGTCGTTTAAAACCATTTGAACAGTTTGCAGTTTGCACTGAAACTGTCTTTTGGACCTTGAACCGTTTGCTGCCCAGCAAAGTGCATTATATGGAGAAAAATCCTGGAATGTTTTCATCAAAAACCTTAATTTCTTTTCGACTGAAGAAAGAATGACATGGACATCTTGGATGACATGGGGGCGAGTAAATTATCAGCAAAAGTTTTTTTAAAAGTGAACTAATCCTTTAATGTGCCCTCACTGAATGAAAAAAATATTAATTTCTGTAAGGAAAAAAACACTCTCTTATTCCAAACATTTCTATAGGGTGCTCTTCAAACTCAATTAATGTTTCTGGACAGACCCCATATGTTTTGTGTATGACACTTTTTTTTTTTTTGCATGCTAATTCTTACAGATTTGTTTTTTTCTTCGAAACTGTACAGAAGTTCTATACATTTCTTTGAATTACATTCCTACTTAAACTAAAATTTGAATTAAAATTCTGCTTCCTGTTCATTGCCTCAATTCAATTTGAATTACATTATTAAGAAATTGGACTTAATTCTTAATTAATTTCAGGATGCTACACAATCCTGACACACTCCCACCCTGCTGCAGAAGGGACGTGTCAAGATTATACCAAAAAATGAGATGCTTTCAGTGTAGAGAGAAAACAGATATGAAAATAAGATTAACAGTGTGTGTGTGTGTGTGTGTGTGTGTGTGTGTGCGCAGCAGATGGCATGAAGATGCGATAAAATAAAACTCAAGCACATACTGCCGAGAGGACACAAAGTGAAAAATCTGGCATTCGTTTTCCCCCTATAGAGCTTATTAAGCACACACACTTTTACAAACACACACATACACACACTGCCCTTCGATATCCTCATTAGACTCCTCTAAGACTGCGATAGGAATAAACACATTTCTGTGAAAGGAGCATTTTCTGTGTTCAATAGCAGTATCCGTTCCTCCAACCGATATATCAGACATCTCTCTTAGTCACTGCTCCTCAATTGGCCACGGTCGGATCGTCTGGTGTGAAAGTGTGTGTGTGTGTGTGTGTGTGTTGTCGTAACATTCCCCGGCAAACCCCCCCACAAGACGAGAGCAGGACAGACTGTAATTGGCCTTGACAAGCTTTCAGAGCAGTCTGGAGTTTGCAGTTTGCCAGTACATTGATGTGCTAGAGATAAAAATATCTTGTCAAAGGACTTTAGAAGAAGAAGAAAAAAAGAAGGTAGCGAGACAACATCTGCTCACTTCTGGCATTAATTTGCCCCCTCTGGGAATAATTATAGACAATCCAATAATTCTAGACAGAAGCCTTTATTTTGAGTGAAATTATACCAATTCTACCAGTAAAAGCAGTGAAATTGAACTAAATGTCAGTTTTAGCGTGTCAGCGTTCAGACAGCAGCCCTCCATCAGTTCTGGAGGAGGAATAACGCCTTTACCGTGTCAAAACCCATGTTTCTTTGAAGAATTATCGGTACTGGGTATAATCTCACATTCACAATCACACTGTAGTCAAACTAGAAAGCCTCAGCACTGGGCTGCGACGTGTGTCATTTAAACGTTGAGCCTCTAAAATAAGTTTGAAGGCTCGAAACTATTATGCAGGATTAAAAAGAGAGTATATAGTGCAGAACAGGATACTTTGAAGAGACTTGATAACTTTCTTTTTTATTTGGAGCTTAATAGATGCTAACCTGAAAGATACAATTTTACATAAAATGAATATGTCTGGGATCAGTCTAAAAATAACTTCACAGTTAAAGCAAATACTCAATAAGTTATAAGTTGCATTCTATAAACCGCATTTTAAACTTTATATACTGTATAAAATACTGTATTTTTTTATTTTTTTTTTAAAGAAATTCATATTTTTAATCAGCAAGGACACATTTAAAGGATTGTTCACCTGAAAATGAACATTCTGTCATTAATTAACCTCATGTCGCTCCAAACCCGTGAGTCTTCGCTCATCTTCGGAACACAAATAAAGATGTTTTTGATGAAATTTGTGGGATTTCTGTCCCTCCGCATTGACAGTCTACACAACTACCACTTTCAATTTTCAAAATGTTGATCGCCAACGTATGTTCAGGAGGGCATCACTACGCATAAAAGCGCTAAATAAAGCACTCGTGTCGCTTCATAGAATTAGGTTAAACTACTGGAGTCACATGGATTACTGAAATGATGTCTTTACCTTTCTGGGACTTGAAAGTGGAAGTTGCATAGACTGTCAATGGAGGGACAGAAAGCTCCCAGATTTAATAAAAAATATCTTCATTTGTGTTCTAAAGATGAACGGAAGTCTTACGGGTTTGGAACGACGTGAGTGAGTAATTACTGACAGAATTTTTCATTTTTGGGTGAACTAACCCTTTAAATAGATCAAAAGTGACAGTAAAGACATATGTAATGTTACAAAAGACTTCTCTTTCAAATAAATGCTGTTCTTTTGAACGTTCTTTTCATCAACGAATCCTGATGTATCACCATTTCCACAAAAATCTGAATCGGCACTAGCCTGGTTAAAACCAGACCATTTTCAGTCGTAACTGAGTTATGGTCTGGCAAAGCGTTATAGACAAATCATTTCCAGAGGGGCGTCACCAACGGACGTCGCGGATAGACCTAAACCCAATCAGAGCGATGAAGGAGATGACGTATGCAGAGCGGCGGAGACACATCTCCGAGTGTTGTTCTTTGCTCGGTTTTTAACAAAAAGGAAACGTTCAAATGGCTTAAAACAGACGCGATAGCTGATTGGAACGAGTGATGTTCGACGGCGGCATCCATCTTTGTAATGTAGGCTACAAAATCTGCTTCAAAATCCCAGCGCTGTCGTCATCGTGTAAAGCCGCCCCAACGCTTCTGATTGGTGCCGCGATTTCGACGGATTGGAAATGGGCTTGAATGAGCTCTTTGCCAGACTAACTTTCAGAGCAAATCTAAATTTGCCAGAAGTTGTCTGGGTTTTCCCAGGCTAAATCGCCACAACTGTTTCCAACACTGATAATAATCATAAATGTTTCTTGAGCATCAAATCATCATATTAGAGTGATTTCTGAAGGATCATGTGACACTGAAGACTGGAGTAATGATGCTGAAAATTCAGAAATAAATTACATTTTGAAATAATAACAATAGAAAACAAATTATTTCACAATATTAATGTTGTTGTATTCAAATAATGCAGCTTTGGCGAGCATAAGAGATTTAGTTAAAAAAAATATCTCACAAACCCCTTACTTTTGAATGGCAGTGCATATGAATACACCTCTGAAAAGCTACATTGTTGCTTTGACAACCATAATCAAGATGTTATGGCATGTTTACACTGGACATGAGTGGAGCATCACATCTGAATCTCTCCCATTATGAACAATTACGTTTCTTGCAATGGAAGCAGAACAGACTATATTGTGCTGGATTTTTTTAAATTGTGCTGCGAATATCAACAGTACGGCTGCACCTCTACCAGTTGACACATCTCAACCCTCACAGTGTATATGCAGTCTTACTCCTTATTGATATGCTAAGAAGACATGGTTTTGATTACCGCAGCTGTGGTTGTCACAGTGATGACAACATCACACAGGCCACACGAAACAATCCGAGGGCCTGTTGAGTAGCGCTCGTGTAGGCGGGACCGATGCTAGGCATAAGTAAACTATAGGCGGTTGCCTAGAGCGTCCTCATCTGCCTTCAGAGGAAGCATCTAATGGAAATAAAACCTCATAAGTAACGGATCTGGAACGTTTTCCATATGCCGCACTTTTAGGCTAAAATGATCAGCATAATTATAGTTCCTAGTACCGTTTGCAACATTATTTGCATTGGGAGTGTGCCTATTATGCCTTAAAATGCTTGTCTTACAGATTTTCAATTTACAGTGTCTCGATTTGTCCCGCAGTATAATTTGCATGTAATGACTACATAGACGCCACATCTCTTTAAGAATAGACAGTTCTGTTGCTTACGATGAGAGTGATCTAGTTTGGGGTGTGACATGTTGCTTCATTGATGTGTATACACAGTTTAGTCCTCAACGATTAATTATGGGTTTTCAAGTGTATTATTAGCAATCAAATGTAACAACAAAAAAGAAAAAAAACTTTTTTATGGATCTTCTGGTAACACTTTACTTGAAGGGGTGTGCATAAGACTGACATGACACCTTCATAATCATGACAGGACACATGTCATGAATATGAAGGAGGTTTTATGCATGTTTATGACAACTGTCATTAAGTGTCATTCCCTCAATTATGATATTTTTAATGCAAATATGACATTGTTTGAGATGTCTTTGTTATGACAACTTGACATTATCAAGACACCACAACCTGTCATAAATATGTCATAAACATGACATAGCAGATTAATTATCAAACTTAAGAAACCACTTAGCTTTATTGGTTAACATTAAATTAAACTGTCATGTGGTTGGTTTTGACATTGGCTGTCATGAGGCCGTTATAACATTTTAATGACAAATTCAATGTGTACCACTGTAACGACACAGAATATAACGGCCTCATGACAGCCAATGTCAAAACCAACCACCTGACAGTTTAACTTAATGTTAACCCATAAAGCTAAGTGGTTTCTTAAGTTTGATAATTAATCTGCTATGTCATGTTTATGACATATTTATGACAGGTTGTGTTGTCTTGAAAATGTCAAGTTGTCATAACAAAGACATCTCAAACATGACACTTAATGACACTTAATGACAGTTGTCATAAACATGCATAAAACCTCCTTCATATTCATAACATGTGTCCTGTCATGATTATGAAGGTGTTATGTCAGTCTTATGCACACCCCTTCAAGTAAAGTGTTACCGAACTTCTTACTTAAGTTATTTCTTCCAAGAAGTGATCCGTGTCACTTTTAACCAAAACCCTCTAGTCTAGACTGAGGTGTGATAAGAAAATAGATTGATTGTCCAACATAATCTTAATAACTATAAATACACTTTATTTTGATGGTCAACTTTAGACATTCTACTAACTATAAGTAACTTTGCAACTACATGTCAACTAACTCTCATTAGAGTATTAGTAGACTGTCTGCTTAATATCTACAAACACTTGATTTTGATGCTCCTTAATGGATATTCTACTGACTATAAGTAACTTTGCAACTAACTTATTCTACTAACCCGAACCCTTAACAGTCTACTAATACTCTAATGAGAGTTAGTTGACAAGTAGTTGCAAAGTTACTTATGTTAGTAGAATGTCTGAATTGGACTATCAATATAATGTGTAAGTATAACAAGTTTACATTTTGATGAATTGGAGGCGAATTTGTATGAATTTGTACAATTTTATTTGTATATATATATATATATATATATATATTTTAAATCTGCTTACAACATACTGATAGTTAGGTTTAGGCTTAGACCTTCAAGCTTACTTTTTTCCCCCAAAAATCTGACTTTTCATCGAACTAATTCACCACCAATTGTTAAAATGTTAAAAAGTTATGTTTTCTCATGAGATTGAATTGGATGGTGATGACATTTTCCAAACACTGGGCCTCGTTAATGAAACGAGCAGAATGGACAAATGATTCCCATTCTGGCGGCTTCACGAATTTTGAAAAACTGGTACATTTTAGTGAACTGCTATGCATTCACAGTGTAAGGATTGCTCAGAGTCGGTAAGATCCATTTGCAGCTTTTATTTGATATAAGTAGACAATAGTAGAAGGGCTAGGCAAAGAGTACTCAGATACACAGGCGTTGAAGTCCAG
Source organism: Rhinichthys osculus (assembly GCA_029959095.1). Taxonomy (NCBI): domain Eukaryota; kingdom Metazoa; phylum Chordata; class Actinopteri; order Cypriniformes; family Leuciscidae; genus Rhinichthys; species Rhinichthys osculus. Next base: position 40,014,935 of record JARWKJ010000016.1, on the reverse strand, counting down.
GCCAGGCTGAGATTCGTCGAAGCACGGTAAACAGTCCAGGGTCAAGGAAGCCAGAGAATAATCAAAAGCCAGGAAACAGTCCAAGGTCTAGGTAGCCAGAGAATGATCGTAGATAACAGCAAACAGTCCGAGATCTGAACCAGTAGGAGAAAACACAAGGATAAACGCTCAGTAGGTAAGCCAGGGCTAAACAATACTTCGCACTGAATGAGGGTTGAGAGCTGGTTAAATACACAAGCAAATGGGATACAGGTGTGAGAGCAATGAGTGGAAACAGGTGTGTGTGTAGGTCCAGATGAACTGCATGATGGGAGATGCAGTGTTAATACTCAGGAGACGGCTCTCTACGTGGGTTTGAAGGAGGTGATGCAGGAAACCTCTGCGTTACACACAGTAACACAAATGACCAACGACTGCAGCATGTCGAACACCTTGGACAGTTTATTTGTTATAAAATGTTTATATGTGGACTAAACGTTTCAGTCTGAGAGACACAGGATATCTACGCTTCTGACAGTGAGCCGACGTCGGCAGACCTGCTTAAAACCTCTAACCCCGTGATTTTCCCTCTTTCATAAGTGCTATTTTCATTTTTTAGTCTAGTTGGGTGGCTGAGCGAGTGGATTCGGTTCAGCGCACCTCCGGTCCCTTAGACCCAGTAAATCATGAAAGGCTTTAGTAAGTGCTGAAACAGTAGCAGGTAAATCAAGAGAGAGAGCGCGAGTCCACGAGAGGGCTTTAAATTTCCTCTTAAACGCTGTGGGGCAGAGTGTGTGATGTGTAAAAGCCCTGTTTTCTTAATTTGATTTCCTCTAAATGCTTCTGCTTGCCCTGATTTACAGCCTATCGCTCTTTTCCCTGTGCGTTATTTGTTGGCAGAAAGCTGATCTTGCAGTGGCGCCGCTGGCCATCACGTACGTGCGGGAGAAGGTCATCGACTTTTCCAAACCCTTCCTGACGCTGGGGATAAGTATACTGTACCGCAAGCCCAACGGCACCAACCCCGGGGTGTTCTCCTTTCTCAACCCCCTCTCCCCCGACATCTGGATGTATATTCTGCTCGCTTACTTGGGTGTCAGTTGTGTGCTGTTTGTCATAGCCAGGTAACATACCAGCCACATATATATATATATATATATAGACATAACCCCACATCATAACCTCATCTCATTGACATTGACTAAAGCAGTGCACTTTTAGATTTAACATGAGTGACCTTAAAGGAATAGTTCACCCCAAAATAAAGATTCTGACATTTACTCACCCTCATATCATTCCAAATCTGTATGACTTTCCAAATCTGTATGTATGACGTGGAATGCTAAAGGTGAATTTTCACCTCTTTTCCATGTTATCAAAGTTCAAGGCAAATAGGCCTGTGATGATTCAAAGGCCCTGTTTACACCTGGTGTTAAGATGCGTTTTGGTCAATCGGATCACAATTGGATGGCGCTAAATGCAGGTGTAAACAGGGTCTAAAACGTTTTGAGCTGGACCACTTCCAGAGGTAGTCGAAAACACATTCGGATTGCTCTCGTAGTGTAGACGCTCATGTGGTCGAATGCGTTCGAACAGCGAAAAAAGACACCTACGCCAAAATGTCAAAAAAAATATGATAAAAGTAGTTTTTTTTTTTTGTACTTTTTGTCATTCCAAGGGTTTGATAGCCCCATCCTCCATTCCTTTTCAAAATCCTGCTCTGGTTATTCTTCAGAAATTCACTTTGCATCTTCCATGGAAGTTTGACAGAGTTGGAACGACATGAGCATGAGTAAACGATGACTTAAGGAATAGGTTAACTATTTCTTTGAGAATTCTGAATGCCACTCACAATATTTACAAGATGAAACGTCATGAGATTCAGCTCAGTCGTTTCCTGGAAAATTGCAGAATTATGAAATTCTTGCAGGTGTGAATAGGAGATAACAAAGAGTTAAGGCTTTCATTCGAGAGAGAGAAAGAAGCACTGACACATAGAGAGGAACTTTAAGGGTTGCTTTGGTCTTCATGTCTTGCCGCTGAGGAGATACAGTATGTGCCTCTACTCTGATAATGCACGACCACAAAAGCAAAGATGCTAAATCACAGTTTAAAGACAGTGTGTGTGTGAACGACAGAAAGCAGGTATGCGGGAGTGTTCAAGCGTGTGTGTGAGTGAGATTGAGGCATTTTCTGGTGTGAAACGCAACCCTCCCTCCCCATCCCTCGCTGTCCCGACTGTCTAGTTTGTATCTTTTTCTTTTCTGACTGGGTTTTTCCACATCCTGCTTCACATTTCCTTTGGCAACTGAGATTTTATGATATCTAATGCTACAAAAAATGTGTTTGTATAGTTAGCAGCAGATATTGCTCTACATATACTTATTCCTAAACCTTCATAGCTTAAATTTGCTATTAAGTATGTTATGATAAGTGTATTATAAATAAATTACACTTAATTGTTTATAATAAGTAGAGATTACTGGATAATGGTCCCTTAATTGGATATTCTGGATTTAGTGCAAGTTAAAAAAATAATTTCGATTCGTACTCAGTTTGTAAAAACAAACACAAATATAGCCTAAAACCCCAGTTAGCAGGATCCTCCGGCTATAGGAAGCTGCTGGAAAGGTGTATCTGTTCGTAACTTTATAATGAGTTATTTTATGCCTGATAGCAGGGCTTATATTTCACAGCTCAGAATTGACAACTGTCAGTTCATATTTTTCCTCATTTCTTCCAAATTGGCAGGTATAGCATGTCAACTTCACTGCATCCATGAGTCAGAAACGGCAAACATCTCTCGCTGTATGGAGGCTGTACAAATGTAGGGCGCCGTCCAGTTTTGACATTTTTATTGCACGTTATGAGCTCTTAAACAAAAATGTACAAATGAAACGTGCACAGATTTAATTGTTCACAATAGGATCTATAACATACATTTAGAAAACAGATGTGAAAACAACTTTAATATTCTTACATTTTAATTTTCAAATCCATGAAAGTTCAACATCTATACAAATTTTGCAAACTTATAAAAACTATATGCAACTGTGACATGTATTTTTTTTAAAAACTGAATAATTGCATGACCCTTTCATTAGAAGATTTTACCTAAGGCTTTACATAAATGTAAAATACTGCAAAAATAAATAAATAAATAAATACTTTTTTTTTTTAAATGGAGGAAATTATGGTTTCCTGAGTGAAATCTGTTCCTTGTCAGGAGTGGACTCACATGTAAATGTGTCTCAAACAAGGTTATGGCTGACATTTGAATATCAAAAATGTAACTACAAGTTGCCAGGCAACCATCCAACCCATCCATCCCATAATTACAAAACTCTACTGGTCTCTTCTTCCATTATACTTTTAGTGCTTCCATTTGAAATGACTTTTTGTCTGTACTTTTTGAAACTGATGCATGAGTCAAAATTATCTAGTGTAATCGACAGCTTATTATTTATTCATATTAGACCCGGAATTGTCCTTTAAATGTCATATACTGTAGTGAATTCTTAGAATAATTTGCTGAGATCATTTTTTGAATCATTAATCATACAAAACCATTTTCACTTGCATTGGGTCTTTCCATTGGTCCTCTTTTGAAGCATGGTGGGGAGAAATCCACAGAAAATGCCTTATTTTAACCCTAAAACTCTTGGGTTGCTGCGTTCAGCTGGTCTAACCCAAGAGTGTTATGGTTAATGCACTTGTGCTTTATAAATGTTACTGGCAATATGATCACACAAGTTTATAACAAGCTACAACTGCCATCTAAGTTGGTTCAGAATATGCACCTTTCACCTTATAACTGCACTAATGTTAATGCTGGGTAAGTGTTCACCTCTCCATTCCTCAACTAGAGCACAAATAACAGCACACACATCAACGACATGCTTTAACAGCAGAGGAGACCTAACACAAGATCGTATTACTGTCTTTATGTGTTTGTCTCTTTGTACACATTTCTTTATGTGTGCATGTGCGACTGCTTTTGTGTGTGCACTTTAAAGCTGGCATATGCAGCAAACATGCGTGTGTGAGAGAGAAAGACAGAGCAAGAGAGAGAAAGAGATCACAGGGTGACATAATGGGGACTGGTGGAGGGTTTCCTAAGGCTTATTCTCACCATGCAGTATTTAAGAAACCTTCCTTCTGGGCACAGTATGAAAGTCAAATATTTATCCTCATCTCAGAATCTGTAATGCATATCAGCAGTTGTTTTTGTTCCTGTTGTTTTCATTCCCTTGCAAAGTTTCTTCTTTCTTCTGCGAAAGCAGGTGATGAAGCAACCGAGGAAGTCTCAATTATGAAAGAGTTACACTTACTGTACTTATCACGCTGATTCTTTCGCCTTAAAACGCCGCCAATGCAATTTAAATTCTGCGTCTGATTCTAATGCTTTTTAGTGTCATATTCTTATGAAAGGCAAGTTTATCTAACTATTCCATCTATCCCGTTGAAGCGGGAGTTTATTATATTTTATTTATAGATTAAAGTTTGCAACAAATTGCTTCTGTAATCTGCAAAGTGAAACCTTTTTAAAAAAAATATTTTATTCATTGGAAATTGATTGGATTATATACCAGAATTAATGAGGCATACAGTTGGAGAGATATACATGCATATTATTTATGAAAAAGAAATGATGATTAAATGATGACTGAAGTACTTTCTTCAATGTCAGTCTAGGATCTTGGAAATCAAGGAATGCAATCGTTCAGAAGCTCTCCTTAACAAGCGGAATGATTTCATGTCTGTAGCAAATGGTGCAGGATAAGTTACTCAACAGAGGATTAGGAGTTTGTTTAAATCCCTAACTGAAAGTATGAGCAATATTTGTAGTAACGCTTGTCTTAGTAAACATCACTAATGAATCATTGTCCTTACTGCAGTGAGAAACCCCAAGCATGCGAAAGAAAGGAAGGGATACGTGCTCCTCACAGGATGAGTAATGCTTTCTCCAGTCTGGGCAAGTGCTTATCAGATCCCGCTCATTTCCAGGTGGAATATGCTTCTAAATGGGCTGCACTTAGGATGATTTAACAGACTGCTGTGTGGAGCTGACTAGATAATTACTCTGAGTCTATGAGGGAAGAGGATGGAAAGACGGCACTGGAAATGTTTTTTTCTCGTTTTACAGTACAAATACACTCTAGAAAATGCTGGGTTGTTTCAACCCAAATTTGGGTCAAATATGGACACATTTTTTAATTACATTTTTTAACCCAATGTTTGGGTTCGTCCATATTTGACCCAAATTTGGGTTGAAACAACCCTGCATTGTCTAGAGTGAGGCAAAATTGTATAAGATAAGACAAATATATTTTAATATAAGAATACATATATTTTTTTTCTAAGCATAGCTCTTAAAAATGATTTGTTAACAACAAACGCACATTTGATTACAATGCTGACAAATCTGTTACACAATCTACTACTATTCTGATTGATAGTTTATACTTTTTTAGCAAGTAAAAGCCCTTTTAGTATAATTGTAAAAACATCCACCTTCGGCTTGTGGTTCACGTGTCTTTTTACTGTGAAATCTTTACTGATTTTCAACTATAGTTGAACATCTATAATGATGGGTTGTTTTAACCCAATGTTGGGTCAAATATGGACAAACACAAACATTGGGTTAAAAATGTTACCCAAGGGCTGGATTTGTCCATATTTGACCCAAATGTGGGTTAATACAACCCAGTATTTTTTAGAGTGCAAGTCAGCGTAAGAATAACTTTTGTATTGTTAGTAATATTTCAAGATATTGAAATTTCAAAAATCCACAAGTATCTTCTGTCTAGTCAAGTCATCTTCATTTATATAACGCTTTTAACAATGTAGATTGTTCCATAGCTGCTTTACAGTGATAATAGGAGATTAAAGTAACAGAGATTTGGATTTACAGCAGCTCCAGAATAAAGTTATTGTTCAGCTAAAGTTAGTTTTGATTGATTCTCTTCTGTCGCAACGATCATTAGTTATTAACGTAGGGGCCGCTAACATGACACCATTCACTCTAAAAACTGCTGGGTTGTTTCAGCCCAACTTTGGGTCAAATATGGACAAACCCAGCCGCTGGATTACATTTTTAAATTAAATTTTTAACCCAACGATTGGATTTGTCCATATTTGACCCAAAATTGGGCTAAAACAACCCAGCATTTTTTAGAGTGTTCTAACAGAAAACTCTTACGTTCACTCTACGCAAACTTTAAAAACGTTTCAAAACACAAACTTCTGCATTGTGTTAGTTGTGAAAATTCAAAAGAGGTCATGCTTGGCACTGCTATAGACATCTCCTAAGACTGAAACCCCAGTAAGACTACGCTGAACAAGCAGCCAGTCTGTGAAATCTATGGTAGCGCATTGATTAGCAATGCATCCTTGTGTCGCATTCTTATTGAATTGCATGTTAGCTAATCAACGTGACCTCGATGCTAAACGCTGCAGCACAGCAATGCTATTTAAATACGTCAGTCTTCCAGATCCGACACGACTGTTATCAGGTGCAGGATCGGTCCTGCGCACAATGGCTTTCTGAAAACCCCCACCATTGTTCTTTCCTGGGGCATCAACGCTTCCTCAGCCTTCGTTTATCTCTTCATGTTGACCTTGCTCAAAATTCCCCCTCTGTGGCGCAGATGACCGGAGATAACAGAAGGTCAGTATAATTGGATCAAACTGACAGCTAACGGGCGACTGACGCTTCCCGTAGCAGCAGGTTAAGCCACGTCTCACGCAGACAGAGGCTGTTCATCGCCTCTCTCTCCTCCGCTGGCACGCTCCAGTCCATGACAGACATCCATGTTAGATTTGCCGTTAGTAATTGGCTTTACACAACATGATTGTGTGAACTTGAACAAAGACCCTTTGCATGAGAGGTCTGTAGTAGCAGAAGTCTTTGCAAGATTAATGTTCGTATGTACTCGGACTCGCATCACAAATAGCGAATGAACGACTAGATCAACTGGTTCCAGCTCAAAGATGTTTGTTCTGGCTCTGAGTCTAGAGCATACATAGGCAGTTACCTTCTAAGATAGCATCTTAACCTCATCTCATAAGAATTTGAATGTATGCGTGTTGGTATGTAACATTTACAATTGTGTTTTGAACTTATATGAGAATGTTGTGTTGACTGTCTTTTTATTAGTTTGATACAGAAGTTGAGCTATTTAAAGAGCACAGTAATCATTTTCAGATTGCTCCAGCACTTGACGAATCTTGCTCATAGACTCTAGATGCAGACAATGTTGTGTGCTTTACTTTTAGTCCCTGCAAGTCAGTAATTTCTGTTTCAATTTCAGAATTTTGATGAAAAAATAACAATAGCTGAGACAAATAATCTCCTTAGTATCTGATTGCCCAACTCTTGAAAAGCCTGTATATGCTTTTTTATCCCATCACTTCAGCACAAACTGAATTGGGTCACAATGCTTAATTGTCACCCAATCAACCTTTACTAATGTAATGTCACTTTTATTTAGATGGAGTAAATGGAAAGTCTCAATGTGGGAGAGAGAAAGCTCAGAACGAGGCATCGAGGTGTGGAGATGATGGAATAGACTAGATCGCCTGCATTGGGCATCTCAATTAATGAATCCTTTTTAAATGAATATTCAGGGTTAACTACACATTAAAGCTATATTGACAGCATATGTGGCTGTCAATTACCAACAAAAAAAACCCCTTCTAAACAGAAATGCACTCACAAAGTACATGATATATTGTCAGGTTACACTGTGATGTGGAACACATCCTAAATGTTTGTTTACAACAGTACCAACTGTTTGTCAAGCTAAATGAAGGCCAAATACACTCCCAATCTTAGATTCCTCTGACTGACAAACTGACTTTCATCTGGTCTGCTATCTTGGATCTTTATGGTTAAATGTATGTCTAATATATGAACCCAGATAATATTTTCTATGCACGGATATGAGGTAAAGTGAATAACATACATTCATAGACATATTCATACAACAATGTACACTGAGGAAAAAAACAATAAGATAATATCATGTATAAATAAATAAAACATTACACTGAATCCATAGGCTCAGTCTCAGCCGCTTTGGAATTTATTGAAGACCATAAAGTGTAAGGAAAATGTTATACTGTTTAGTTCGGCGTTTGCACTTAATGTCACTGCTTTTTTGCAGTTTGAGAAATATTTGTTTTTGTATATGAGAGACAAGTAAACTGCTGTCAGTACTATGATCTTTACTAATGTGCAGGATTGTAAAGCAGAACATATAAAAAATGCATTAAAGAGAAAAATACAAACACATTGTGTATTGTATTGAATCTAAAAAACATTCTTAAACTCTCACGTTGACAGTAAAATCCAACACATAGTTTTCACGTGTAATTTTTGTTTATTTTTAGAACTTAATTTGTATGTAATCTGGAATATTCATTTAATTTTAACTTGGGTTGCTCATATGCATTGATAATTATGCTTACCTTTGATATGAATATGTCATTTGAGAGTTCCTGGAATTGAAAAAAGGGTGATTGGAAACAGAAACAGCTCTAACCAACATGTAACTACTGTATCACAAGCTTAACTTATTTATTTGTTCCATTTGTTAAGACAGATGGTAATAGATTCCTCAAGAGAATTTGTATTTTTCCTGAATCTTGATATCTAATTGACTGATGATTATGCTAACCTGTCTCTTTCTCCTTGTGTCTCTATAGGTTGACCTTCCTTTCCTTCATTTTTCTTCAATGTACCACATCATTTGGAGTAAAATGTATCTGTGTTCTGTGTCGCTCATCACAGGTTTAGCCCCTACGAATGGTATAACCCCCACCCGTGCAACCCCGACTCGGACGTGGTGGAAAACAATTTCACCCTGCTAAATAGTTTCTGGTTCGGAGTTGGAGCTCTCATGCAGCAAGGTAGACGCCTCTGCCTGCCCCTCTTAGCACACATCCCACTCTTTTGCTGGGGGTCCCAACTTGCTGTTGTCAGGCCCACTATGATGCATGGGTGCCTCTGTGCATGTAGTTCTAGAAGCAAATTGGTTGCTGGCCAATGGTATGAATGGGGCTGTGTGGGACTTGAAAGTGTTTATTGGTGGGTGTTGGGTAGAGCAGTGGTTCTCAAACTTTGTAGAGTGTCGTATCCCCTGAGACATTTAAAGGGTTAGTTCACCAAAAAATGAAAATTCTGTCAGTAATTACTCACCCTCATGTTGTTCCAACGGCGTAAGACTTTCGTTCATCTTCGGAACACATATTAAGATATTTTTGATGAAATCTGAGAGCTGTCTCTCTCCTTCATAGACTTCTAGGTAATTGCATCTGCCCGCCCAGAAAAGTTAGTAAAGACATCGTTAAAATAGTCCAAGTGACGACGGTGGCTCAACCTTAAGTTTAGCAAGCAATGAGAATAGTTTTTGTGCGAAAAACAAACAAAAATAACGACTTTATTCAACTATTAATTTTCTTCCGTGTGGGCCTCTGACGTGATGACGCAGATGGCTCTCGATGTAGTGTTTAAAATGGTTCTAAAGTGTGCATTTCCTGGACGCCCGAATCGTTTGCGCACAAAAAGTATTTTCGTCGCTTGATAAACTTAAGGTTGAGCCACTGTCTTCACTTGGACTATTTCAATGTCTTTACTAACTTTACTGGGCCGGCAAGTTTCAATCCCTTAGAAGCCTATGAAGGAGTGAGACAGCTCTCAGATTTCATCAAAAATATCTTAATATGTGTTCCGAAGACGAACCAAAGTCTTACGGGGTTGGAACAGCATGAGGGTGAGTAATTACTGACATAATTTTAGTTTTTTGGTGAATTAACCCTTTCTGTGTACCCCTTCTCTTCCACTTGGACTGCAGTCACACCTATTCCATTAAGGGACAATGTTTTCCTCCTTAAATTGTGCATTTTTTAAAGGCACCTTTATAAAGACAACATTTTCTAACCCTATTAAATGTGTGTTATGTATTGTCATATACTTCAAATTCCATTAATTTTATTATTAAAATAATAAAGCAATAAATTATGATAAAAACAAAGTGTTACTATTAAACTAACACCGCCTGTAGGGGGCAGCAAGTCACTGTCTTAATGAGTAATTTATCAAGTCATTCATTCCGTAACGAATCAGGTGGCTGTATTTATGAATGGGTCATTGAATCGACTTTTACGATTCGTTCAAAGCCGCAGATTCGTTCACTAATGAAAGACAGCTGTGTGTTGCTTGGAGATGCACAGCAGTTCTGCTGTGGATTTTGTTGGAACTAGTGTGTCGTTGCAAATAAAGCAAACAATTTTGACCATTTTTTGATTAAAATGTAGGCTACATCACTAAAATGAACCTTTTTGTTGGTTGAATTGTTTAATAAGTCAATTTGCAATCGTGTGGATATTCTGGAAAAATTGCATTCCTGCTCATATTAAAAACTAGAATTTTGCATTGAATAGAGTTTGAGTCTTAAATTGATCTCTTTGGACAGTGTCTGTCTATATTTGTTATTCACCCTAGTAAGTGCTGAACCCTCACTTTTAACGGTATATTGAATGGCAGTAATGTAGCGCGATTTGCTAAGGCAACATACTCTGCAGGCAAACTATCATATGCACACTGCTTGTGTGTATGCAGTCAGTTTTGACATGTATTTGACTGTTTACGGCACTACCTTTTACCTGTTTTCACACTAGATGTGGCATTTTGCCTGTTAGAAATGCATCCTCTGTTTTAGTGTTATTTTAAGTTGGGGTAAAATTAAATGAACTCAGCATTTGGTTTACATACACCCTCTGTCATCTCAAGTATCGCCAGGGATACGCGTACCCTAGTTTGGGAACCACTGGGAATGAGGAACAGGGGTTCATTAGTTGCATGCAGAACTTTTCCATATCCACTGTTCTCTCGCTCATCAGGGTTCTGAGAAGGTAAGTCCAATTTCATGCAATTTCATGCAGAAAATGGCGGAATGACACAAAGACTAACTCTTGGTCATGTCCTCTGTCTTAGACTGACATGTGTGTTGTTGACTTCTAACCCTAATCCTACCAAATCCTCATGCCACATCTTCTCAACTGTGGGACGCATATGTTTGAGATTGAGAAAGGCCTATGATGAATGAAGGACAATGACACATGCAACCTGCATGCCTTTGTGTTGCATCAGACTAGCATAATAAGATTTGGTTGAGTAATGAGAGACACCAGGCCCTTGTTTGCAAAGTAGCATGGGTAATGTTTGAATCTGCACTGCATCCATCAAATGGAATGATTTACCGCTGGGATTGGATTGCTATGTAACATTAACCTTGTGAGTCTTTGTGAAATCTACATTGTTAAAGAGATTACAAAGAGCTGTTTGCAATGTAGACAGCATGGATATCTGTTTTGACACGGAATGTTAGAAGTTAAAAAACATTGCAGATATTATGAATAGTTGCATAGCTGCTCTAGTTGGTGGAGCAATTTGTCTGGTTAATTTGTATAATAAAGAAGACCAAAGAGTTACAGGGTCATGCACAGTCAGCCTCCAACTAGAGCAGAAGTCTTGACCCCTGCTCCTGGAGGCCCACTGTCCAGCAAAGTTGATTTCCAACCTGCTTCAACAACTGCCTGTGATTTTTAAGCGATCCCGAAGAACTTAATTTGCTGTAGGTGTGTTTGATTAGGGTTGGAGCTCATCTCTGTAGGACAGTGAGTCTCGAGGAACAGGGTTGATGACCTCTGAACTAGAGGGACAAGTGATGCTCAGCCATATGAGAATGAGTAAAAGTGTGGGTTCCTCAGTGTACGTCTTCCCAGCCCCAAGAGCAGGTAACCTACTGAACCTCACATGCGATTGGCACTATTAACAAGGAATCATCAGTAAGCAGAGGTCATTAAAAGTGAACTAATGTGTTTGGATCATTGTGAATTATTTTCTGTAAAACGAATTATTGGCCAACAGCTTCACCCAATAACAACATAATGTTAGGATGTCATTGGGACTGTCCTTTGTTCAGGTTCCTCTGTGAGTTTTGGAAGAGAAGATGTGGCATTAGGCTGAGGGCAAAATGAGCAGGGTTTGTGTATGATGACTGTATGCATGTCTCTTGATGAGTGAGTAACACTACATTGTAGAGAGGCTCCCCTGCCCATGGCTTGTCAGCCCCGAGAAAACTGTGGGATGGCGTGCTTGGACATGACGTTACCTTGGGTACATGACAGTCAGCCCCAACCAGGTTATATAAGGTCACCCTGACCAAATGGTCCAGTATGGTGATACTTTGAAATGACAACATTAATTTCTTCTTGGGATGGTTTTTATGCTGTTTTGTCACGACTGTATGTTTGTTTCTTTAAAAGTGGTTAAGGCATCTTTTCCGCTAAAGGTGAAGTGTGTAAAATATGTGCCTTTAGTTTCTCAGACTCTCCTTTCGACCTGCTCCTAACTACTTGTTTGGATAAACGGGTATTCCTGTCCAAAACTTACGCAGTTGTTTGAGCCACATGTTGGAATGCTCAAGCACCACAGTGTTTGCACTTATAAAGTCAGCCTATGGTCGATGAATGGTTCAGATATAGTTGTCTCTGTGGATAGGATAAGAGAACTTTCAGCATTGAAGAAAATAATCACCTTTAGCAAATGAACTGCGAGTGTATGTAAGGGAAAGGTGATTCTAGCTTTCTTCCTATTTCAATGGTTGTTCAGCTGTCTGGTATAGCTAGAGTTCAAATATCCAAACTCTGGACTTGATTGACAGGTCACTATAGCATTACCAGTCTGCTGAGGCCTGAGTTTGGAGTTCAATTGTAATTCATGTAATGGCTAATCTTTCTGACAGTCCTGTGTTTTGCCATGGACTCAGTATGGCAGATCAAAGCGTACAATGAATCGCATAACTTGAGAAATGGTGCCAGTTATTTCTTTGCGTTATTGTCCTCTGACATCTCTACCTACTACAACTAGTTATTGCCCCTACTTTTCCCCGTCAATTAATTTCCTAAGCATGACCATGGTGACAACTTGATTAAGGAATGACAGAAAATGGCTCTTCATTTTGGCTTTTACCCACAAGCCAAATGGATTGAAGAGTGTAGGGCAATTCAAAGATAAATGATGAGCCCTTTATGCTTTAATACAAAAATGAGAGTCTGTAATCTAATTAAATTTGGCCATATAAATTTTCCTAACACATGAATGAATTCCCACCTTCACTGTGGTTGACTTTGGCGTATTTAGTTAGCATAGATATATCATCCCAATTGTAAAAAGGCTTAGCCTTTCCCTGCAACTAGTTATCTGGACTAGGTTAGACCTGTGCATCTGGTTCTGGTCCTCACATTGAAATCACTTCTTTACCCTGACTACTATCTCTGCTCCTCTCTACTAGGATCTGAGCTCATGCCCAAAGCCCTTTCCACCAGGATAGTTGGAGGAATCTGGTGGTTTTTTACCCTAATCATCATCTCCTCCTATACGGCCAACCTAGCCGCCTTCCTCACGGTGGAGAGAATGGAATCACCAATTGACTCGGCTGATGACCTGGCCAAGCAGACCAAGATTGAGTATGGAGTGGTTGAGGATGGCTCTACAATGACCTTCTTTAAGGTAAGTTGAGGCCGTCATATCACGTGTAACATAATTAACATCAAACAATAGCGTTTTTCCACCAAAATGGTTTGGATGCAGGTTCAGGGATTAGATAATGAGTCCCAATTCTCAAACTGTCCTGAGCATTTCCACCACATGTTCCAGGCCATTTAAATCCAGAGAGTGGGAACAGAGAAATGCTGATGCTGGTCTCATTGAGAAAGCTAACAATGTTGCAGTACTTTGCTCTGTATGTCTAAATGAATAAACCTGTGCACGATAGAGAGACATGGCGTGCAAGATTGCTAGTGAATCTGCGGTTTCAGTTTCAATATCTCTGCATAAGGACAGAGGAGAGTACCGGTAGGTTAGATGAGAGCTTCTGGTACACTAGAATGTACCATTTAAGGATGACGCATAACCGGATCGCCCTGTGATGTCCACCGGGTTTATTTTTGTGATAATGACCAACTAACTCCACATTATCCTTCAGTAATTTGATTTGATTTAATTACATTTTTGATTGATTAAAGCTTTACCAACTGAGTCTGCAGGAAGGTCAAAGACAGGCTAGTATTTTTAATATTATTTTGAGCATCTGGTGAAGAGACCTTTGCCAGTCGGATGGTCTGGCACACTGAATAGTGGTGTCATGGATTATGTGAGTTTGAATCTGTTTTGCGATGTACCTGATAATATTTTCTTTTTATCCTATAGTAATAAAAAGTAAAATGTTTGAGAATGAAGGTTTTAAACTTGAGCTAATAATTGAGGTTGTGTTTCAGAGCTTTTACTGCTTTGGACTGCTGGAAGTGCAAAGGTTGAAATCATAATTGTATGACTGCAATGTTCAGTGCCTCTATGTGGGAGATCTACTCTGCATTTCTTTATTCAGTCTAGAGGAGAGTGAACATGTTCACTGTAAGAGCAAAATACTCTTATTAGGTCAATATTTTTGCTTTGAGATCACAAATTGTCCCCATTTGTGACCAGTGAAATACTCAGCCAGCTGTTACAAAGCAGGTTGTGTCGTTCCTATCCGCCTCTGTAATATGTTCTTGTAAATATACAGAGATATATTGACCATCTGGTAATTTTCTGTATTTTTCTAAAAAAAAAAAAAAACAGTTTGCTTCATTAATACGTATTTCTGTGATATGTAATTCATTTTTAATTTGTAATTCATTTTATTTCAAAAAGGGACAGTGTACATTAATCAACATTCATGAATATACCCAAATTATCCATCATTTCTGGTCTTGTTCTGAATAATTCACCAGTATAGTTTATTCTAAAGTTTGTACAATCAGATTATATTTATGATACAATTAATTCATATATAATCTGGCAACATTTTCCTTTAGTTGAATATACAGTTTTAGTTTCATAGAAATATGTCACATATTATGGAAGTAAAAAGTGTTGCGTTCACTCTGACACAAATAAAACACAAAATGGGAATAATTTAGGTTCTTAATGCACCTAATTAAAGCAGTTTAACTATTAATTTAAAAGAAAAATACATCCTATTGCAGATAGCAAGATTAGAGCAGATTACTGGAGAGAGAAAAAATTGTAGCTCCTTTAAAGCATCCTGTTCCTGACAACGCCTATAATCCATTCCAGTCAGATTTCCTACCGGAACAGCAGATGTTCTGAGCGCTGAACACATATGCTCTTTTAGCAGGTGCTGATGTATTGAGTGATTGAGTGGCAGTGCGAGTGATTGACGGTTTGATAAACTGCCTTTATTGATTCTGTATAATGCGCTACAGAGAGACAGTCACAGAACTCAATAGTATCGAAAACACTTTAAATTAAATAGGTTCCTTTTATGTTCTATAATTAAAGGAATTTAGAACCATATCAAACATCGAAACCCCTCGTGGCTGAAATAGTTTTAGGTTCTTACATCTGTACTTTCACCGCTGGCTTCGATAGCTGCTATTGACTTGCTGTTATTACAAACCAAAGAACCCTAATCTACTGCTATATAATCTAGAATATTGGTTCTCATCCACCAATCGTTTGCACACACATCTGTGTGTGAAATCTATGTACCAACATTTTCACGAATATCACAGTATTAGTAAGTAAAATGTCCAGTGAGTGGCTCTAAAAGGTTAATGCTCTATTGTATCTGAAAATAACATACCATCTAAACAGGGGCGTAGCAACCATTATAAAAGTGGGGGGGGGGACAAAATGATGTGGTGATGTGACCCAAAGGTCAGTCCTTCCAGAAAAATGCGGAGTTTTTTTGTGATTGTTGCGGGCAAAAATCCTTGATTATGCGGCACGTTTTCTTAAAAAATGCGATGGAATATGCGGTATATTTAATGCAATTTTATGTGATGAAATTGCGGGAACTTGCAAAAACTGCGGTTTGATGAAAAAGAGAAAAACTGTTCTCACTACTACTACCTTAATGTAAAGAGTCATTTCTTATTACTTCCTATGATAAGGAAACATACTACATCACAGAAAGTGCTGGAATATTTCATCTAGTTTTATTTTTTGTTTTATAAACTTACAAAACATTGATGAGTCAAAGAAGTTATGTAGCTTTACAAAAGGAATATGCTACAACTTCTGTAAAAATTAATAAATAAAATATGGAAAAATTGTTTCCTGTTTTACAGCTTTTCGATGATGTTCACGTCGCGTAATTACGTCACTTCATAACGTTCCCATGGCAACAGGGGGAAATGGCTGCTCTTGTGTGAAGCAAACGCAACATTTTTCAACTTTCTGCTAAGATATGTGACTTTTTTTTTGCAACAAAAATGCGGGGATTATGAAATCATGCAAGCCCCGCATATTTTGCGTGGAAATCGTCAATTTATGCGACAAAAGTATGCAGACTTTGGCTGATTATGCATTGAATCATGCGATCGCATAATCGCGTTTTTCTGGAGGGACTGAAAGATGATGTTCATAATAATAAATTCTAGATGGAATAGCAATTGGCATTTTACAGCACCCTAGTGCCAATTTTGGGAACATGCCATGATAGCTTAACAACCTATTTTTGTGAAATTATACTCGAAATAAAAAAAATACTGCAGGACTTGGGACTTTCAGACCACTGTGGACATACTTTATTTTTTATGAAATAATGATATTTTATGATAATTATTATATTTCAGTTAAACTACACTTGTATCTTACTTAACAGTTGGACCAAAAAAAAGTGTTCAATGAGTATACAGATTACATCTAGCCTACAGTAATTTTATACAACAGATTTTATAAAAATATATAAATAAAACCTAATCAATGTATTCGGTATTGGACATCAATTTAACATTGACATTAGATGTTGAATTTACATTGAATTTTGGTCACCCGACGTCGCAACCAAAATTTAACCAAATATCAACGTCTTTTGACGTGTGCCTGCAATAATCTGTTATGTCTCATTTAACAGACTATAGACGCTTTTATCCAAAGCAACAAGTAGGAGAGCATTTACACACACTCGGCACAATCCGGCGCGACGTGACGAGGTCCATACGCGACTGTTTTCCAAGATGGCTCCTGTCTGTATGCGCTAACTTTACTGTCTGTGTAAAGTATCTTCTTATTAAACTGTCTATACACTTACAAAGTTCTCAATGCTTCGGTTTGCATGTAAGGACACTCATTATGCTGCCGTGTTAGTGTGGGGCTAATTTGAGCCTTGTTAATGGTATTAACTAGTGATCTCTTTTTGCTTACTCGATGCCCAATATACTAGCGTTATAAGCTAAACTGTTTTTAGAGATAAAACTCTTTATATTCGATTATCATGAAAACAAATCTCAGGGAACGATTTAGTCTGTACCAATGTGTTATAACACCCGAGGTTCATTTTGCACCGGAGTTCTCCTTTAAGAACACATTTGCTGAAGCAACAGTGCCATTTTAGCTGCTTCTACAAGTCTTTGAGCTCTTTTATTGTGAATCGTGTTTCACGGGACTCGTACTCAAGCGCTTCACTATGGTAAAAGTGTTTTGAGGTCAAAACATTGAGCAAGGAACCACACAAAAATAAGTTAATCGATAATCTACCCCTGTAATCATAATTTTGTGTAAAAATGAATAAAAGTTGTTGCAATTTTACTGTCTCTAGTGTTCATTTCAGTTGGAAACGGCAGTGATTTGGGTAACACTTTATTTTAAGGTGCTTGTAATAAGCAGTAATTAACAGTTAATAAGACACTTATAAGAACGTATAAGATGCATATAAGATGCATATAAGCATTAACTAATTATAATAAATCAATTAAATTAAATAATACATTTCTCAAGTATCAATACATTGCACTTTTAGAACAGCCGAACAAACATAAATGGTAACACAAACTCCCAGTCCCTTAAAAATTGACCTTCCCAAGAAGGAGTAGTTTCCCTGATCTCTTCAGGGCCTGGACCTTTAATTAACCCTTATATGAAGTAGTTAATGCTTATATGCATCTTATATGCATCTTATAAGTGTCTTATTAACTGTTAATTACTACTTATTACAAGCACCTTAAAATAAAGTGTTACCGTGATGTGTATATTGCGTGTTTGGAGTTGGGAGCAAAAATGTACTATAGAGGCACGTTTTTCCAAGGAGCCTGTGTTGAACAAATCATGCTTCATCACACTAAAGTTTGTTCTAACCGTACGGAAAATGTAGGAACAACTGAAACCACACATTCACAATAAGCACATGCTTGGGGTTGCTTTCTAATTATGATTAAATTGTGTACGTGCTCAAGGATCTTGCTGCACATGTGAGAGTATCATACGATTTCTGAAAGTGACAAAAGGAAAGGTTTTGCGGGAAGCCCTTATATGCTGATTGCTTGGACGTATTTTATGCAAATTACTAACCTCGAGTATGTGGTCACTCATTTATAATAGTCCAAATTCATTAGCATTAGAACAAGGTTAAGAACAAATTTTAATGCATACGCATGTTTTGTGTGTGTGTTTTTTTTGTTGTGATAGCTCTTCTGTGCGTGTAATCCACACAATAATTAGCGAATGAGAATATTTTTTTCTTGTTTTAATGTAATATGCGAAAAATGTTACGCAGTTATTTGTTAAAAAGTTTCAGCAGAATATATTTATGCCACATCCAAGATTAATATTATCCTTCTTTCTATTGTACGGCACTTTTTTTGTTTGTTTGTTTAATATGTCCTTATTGTCTTTTATTATCTATTAAATTTCAGTCCAGTTGTTAAGGCTGATGTAATGAATACTGTTTCCGAGTCCAAGCCTCTACTGCGTTTCAATTGAGAAAACTATCTCAATGGCTGTTTTAGAGAATTTTTCGTTTATAGCACACATTTAGGCTAACATTTTAAAATCTGTACACTGTAGGCTCACAATGTCCTGAACACCAATATTTGAAGGATTTAGAAAAGATGAATCACTGTCTGGCCAACTGAGATTTGGTATGGAGATAAAGGCTAGGATCATTATTGTGTCTGTAATACTACAGCACACTATGAGTGTATATTAGCACACTTTATTGTTTGCTTTTGGGATCTATTAGAGCGTTTGGATCTGGTAACGGTGACATCAGACTTAACAACCGGGTGGAATGAGATTGCCTGGTTATGCTTTTATAGCAGGCCACCTGTGTGATTCTGGTCAGAACGATCATTTCAAATGCTGCATTCCCTAGACCTCGAAGCTGTTGGTGGTTTTTAGCATCTTTGGGTTTTATTGCTGAAATACTGATTTTAATAATATATGTTGAGGTTTATTGAAATGGCCGCTAGCGAGTGTCTGATGAGGCACTGGGGAGTTTGAGCTGGATGACTGCGCTAATGGGAGCTCACAATTTGAATCCTTTGATCACTCTTTTATGCACTGTGTTCCTCAATATACTGCACCCGTCCTGTAAAAGCCATCCTTTGTGGGTCAATGAGAGAATGCGTAAAGGTTGAATTGTTTTCATTGGGCATTTTTCCTTTGTAAAGGCAATTTTAATACTTAGGTTATTAAATGTATTTGTGTTGTTTTTTTATGTCAAAGACTTAAATTGAACCAATTATTTAGAATCGTAACGGAATACATTAAATGGCTCTATAATGCATTTTCACATTTTCAACTTTAGTTAGTGTGTGTTACTGTTTGAGCATAAAAAAAGATTTGCAAGGTTACAAAGCTCAAAGTCCCTTTTATTTACCGGATTCCACTTTCCGAACTACAATGAACGACTCTCATAAAGCCTGGAAAAAAATGCGTTGTAGTCCAAAAATGTTACTCATTTAAATAATCCCCACTCACGAAATATGCAAAAAAAGGGGCGATGCCTGCTTGAGCTGCGCTAGAGAAGACACTGTGTTGGCGCTATGTGAAAAAAGGGACAATGTTTTTTTTTTTCCACCCCGTTTCCAAAACTCATTTGTTTGACATTCCTAAGGCTGAAAAACTTAAAAGAGTGGTTAAAATGTATTTTAAACACTGTTCCTGATCATTACAACCCTAATATTTATGTGTGCGCTACAAATTTTACAGAGAACAGCTTCCAGAACCACAATGCAGGCTATATGCAGAAAAGCTTCTCCTGAAAGGGAGCCGTTCCCACTTTGTCGGGACAATCTGTTGTTTGTGGATCACAACTATAGTATGTCTTATAATTTGTAGTTGCGTTTTAACAGTTCCAATTATAAGTTTTATGTTGTTGCTATGATGAAAACAAAAGGCAAAGCTGATAAGCTAAGATCCTCTTGTTTGTTAACATTCTGAAGTTTGAATCAGGCTTGAATTGGTTTTAAACCGACGCCATCCTTAATTTTTACATCTGAGCAGATCAAACTCAAATGTTATGAAGGGGTGTGGCATTTCCTGAAGTGCTGCCAATCACAACACATGGGGTCAGCTGACCAATCACAGCACATTTCATATTTCGGAAGGAGGGGCTTCATCGAAACAGGAACTGTTCTGCGCTTGTGAACCAGACTGTGTGTGTACGGAAAAATCAAAATGGAGCTGTGTAAACTGCGGAATGAATCTCTTCATATCTGCACGTTGTTGTTTATGATGAGAGAATCCATACGAGTGCAGAATTCAGTCAATGAGCGTGTGCACTGAACAAAACGCCAGTGTTTTCAATGGTGACTAATCTGATTGGCCATTGCATTCATAAGCTCAACAGAAACGTGTGTGATTGGTTATAATGCTCAACGCTGCAAAAATCGCGTGAAAATAAATCTGATGCAATGTGAGCAGACTTAAATGTAATGCCACAATCACCACGTATTATTCAATTTCACATTTTACTTTAATCACGACAGTCGTCTTAGAATTAGTTTAATTGTGCAGGTTTTTTATATCCCCTTATCTTGAAATTGTAGTAATTTTTGGTAGAATTTTTGCTCGAAGCCCCCATTCATTTTAGACCCTGGTGACAAACGACAGAGTTCACTTTAACTGTATGTCATTAAACCAGATTATACAGGAGGTTAGCTATAATCACACACACCAGTTACTGTAACTAACTTTAACTAAATTACAGTACACATCAAGAGTCTCTTCCATCCTGAGGAAGAGTTTGCCTATTCTGACAACACTGCACTCAATAACAGTGAAATCAAGCTTGTGCTAGAACCTTGGTGTTTGCATTCATCTTTTACTGGCAACTTACCTTACTAGTACCAGGTATAGGGTCTTCATAACTGCCTTAATTCTTTGTGGGATAGATTCAACAAGGTACCTGAAACTTTCCTCAGAGATTTTTGTCCATATTGTCATGATAGCATAACGCAGTTACTGCAGATTTGTCGGCTGCTCATCCATGATGTGAATCTCCCGTTCCAGCACATCCCAAAGCTGCTCTACTGGCCTGAGATCTGGAGACTATGGAGGACATTTGAGTAAAGTGAACTCATTGACATGTTTAAGAAACCAGTTTTTCGCCCAAAAGAACTACCGCTCACTGGATATTTTCTTTTGTTCCTGACCATTCTCTGTAAACCCTGGAGATGGTTGTGCGTGAAAATCCCAGTGTAATACTCAGACCAGCCCATCTGACACCAACAAGCATGACACGTTCAAAGTCGCGTACTGTAAATCACCAATCAAATGTCTACTTGACTAAATGCATTGTACCTAATAAAGAGGCAGGTGTGTGTATGTGTGTGTGTTAGTTAGCAGTTAGTTCTGTGTCTTGAATCTGATTGGCTGAGAGCTTTTTCTAGCCATGCAATATTTCTACTAATATCACATGGAACTGTTTCACAATTTGTATCACTCTGATTGTTTCTGCCAGATCTATACTGGCATAATTTCTCACAGCGAGCGTCGATGGAAGAGGAGCAAACCCCAAAATCCCTCTGTTATTATGTCACGGTATGCAGTGTTGAGTTTTCTATAGTTCATATATGAACAATATATATAATGTATGTTGGGGGAGGAGCAAACAACAGACACAGTGGGCTCTATCATACACCCGGCGTGACGCAAGTGTGTTTTGCTAGTTTCAGCCTGACGCAGTTTTCATTTTTTTTTTCATTTCATTTTTTCATTGTTTAATTAGCAAATGTATTTGCGCCCATCTGTTCCCACATGGGCTGCTGGTCTGAGAATGAGGTGTGTTTAGGAGCATTGTTGGAGCGTTGCTATTTTGAGGAACTGAAAAAGACTGAAATAGACTGAGCCATTGACCAACTGAAACCTGGTCCCGCTTTAACCTCGCGCACGAGCAGATCCGTTTCCTCGCTAAAGAAGCATTCAGTCTTTCCACTTGCAAATTCCTCCATGTAAATAGTGAATCCGCCATGGCGCGAGCGCAACTGGCTTTTAAGGTGAAAGGGAGATGAGATTCTGATTGGTTTATTGCACGTTACGCCCAAAACACACTCATTACTCATTAAGAGAGTAGGGACCATGCGCTGGGTGCACCGACCATTTTTACCGCCGTTAAACTAGCAAAAGGATTCGGACGCACTAAGTGCACGTCCTGCGCTTTAGACCATGTGCTTGGATCCTTAAAATAGGTGTGGCGTCAAACCTTGGAGAGGCGTTTATTAACATGATGATGATATTGCCTTTATTCGTCTCACAAGTGAGACATTTCAAGGAAAAATACAGCATAACATGAGGAGAGGTGAGGAGAAAAAAAGGCAACCCCCAGACTATGCTCCTCTAGGAGTACAGTGTGGGGACAGGAAAAAAACACCTCAGCAACATTAGCACACAATCAGTGCACTTTACATGAACAAGACTTGCAACAGGGGTGAGGGGTGAGGGGTAAGGGGTAAGGGGTAAGTGGTGAGGTGTAAGGGGCGAGAGGTGAGGGGTAAGGGGTAAGGGGTGAGGGGTAAGGGGTGTGGAGTAAGGGGTGAGGGGTAAGGGGTGAGGAGTAAGGGGTGAGGGGTAAGGGGTGAGGAGTAAGGGGTGAGGGGTGAGGGGTAAGGGGGAAGGGGTGAGGAGTAAGGGGTGAGGGGTGAGGGGTAAGGGGTAAGGGGTGAGGGGTAAGGGGTAAGGGGTGAGGGGTAAGGGGTGAGGAGTAAGGGGTGAGGGGTAAGGGGTGAGGAGTAAGGGGTGAGGGGTGAGGGGTAAGGGGTAAGGGGTGGGAGGTAGGGGATAGAGGTAGCACAGCACAGGCAAGCAGCCATCCGGTCCTGCAGCCATTTCAGGCGCTGGTCACAGACCCGCCTGTCAGACTGGGGGTACAAAGCGACGAAGGCAAGGGATGGGGTATGGGACGAGTGATTGCATATCTGTATATAAGTGTAAGAGTTCATGTATGTGTAGGCCTGGAGAGTCGGCGCGCCTGGCTTCATAATCTAGGTGCCTCAGTCCGCAGGATTGTCATAGCGATACACAGCGAGTTGCCATGGAGACAACCTTGATCAGGTCCCAGACAGAGTCAACAATCACCAGGTGTCTGGGGAGTCGGGAAGGAAGCAAGAGCGGCTCACTGCAGTGCTCTTCCGGGGGAATTGTTGATCCAACAGCGGCCTTGGCCAAAGCCAGTGCTGGTTGAAGGTGGCCGAAACAGATACGATTGGGATTGTTTGGTCTTGGGGAGAGTAGCCACATTCCAATTTACACGGCTATTCTCATGGTCCATTTTGGTCTCCTAAACGATCCATTTGCCTTTGCAAAGCTGTGAGCTTCTCCATGATGTTATCCATATTCTGGTTCATAGACACAGTCTCAGTGCTGACAGCTCTGCCCACCGCTTCAATCATGACGGGCAGCCTATTGAGGCTTTGGACAGCTGTCACCGTCTTCTTAATTCCTCGATAAACCAGGGCAATGCCTAATCCAATCAGCAGAAGACCTGTTATCATGGTTCCGAATAGGTAGATATCTTCAACGTCCTCCACGGAAAGAGCCGCCAGACACACGACCCGCCACCTCTCCCACGCGTCCATCGTGTAGCCAGTCGCGCACGTTCCGGCAGGGCAGTCAGGTTCCCCCGAACCCAAGCTTCTCGTCGAGAAGATGGTGTCAATTGCGTTGAGAGACCAGTTGATCAAATCCTAATTTCTTAGTTTGGAGAGCAGTGCTGAGAGAGTCTCTCAAAGTACAAGACAGTAGACTAGACGTGACGAGAGGAGCAAAGCAGGGGAGGTAAGGGGAGAGAGGGAGAGAAAACGCGCCCGCCTCCGTTGAGAGCAAGAGAAGAAGTGAGAACATAAAAATAATGAAACTGCCCGAAAAGGGGAATAAAGTGTCCAACATCAATAGGGAAGGTGGTGCTCAGATGGGTTGGTCCCGGTGAAGGGGACGGCTCCTCTTTCCGTCACAATATGTGTGTGTGTAACAAACGTGACATAAATCAACAGTTCTGTTTCTAAAAAAAAACTCCTTACATGTTGTATAAGTTTAACCCTTTTAGCTCAAAAAAAAAAAAAGACAGATGACAGATTCTGTGGTCTGCTACAGTATCATATTAGCAGAAGAATATGGCCATTTTAAGCAGCCACCATCTGGAAGTCAAGCGTTCCCTGTGCTGAACATACTGCCCTAAGGCTGACACATTCAATTATAGAATATTTTAACCCATGAAAGCAGGTGGAGAACACAGAAGACAGATATAGTCCTCCTCTTCTCTGGAGGTTTGCTTTCTTTGTCCTTCTCTGCTCTGAGGCATCTTATTATCTGTCACATCTAGTATGCCACATTCTATGCTTCAAATTATGATCAAAAAGAGGAGCAGGCTCACTGGGAAAGCAGCCTGACCTCTCTCTCATTCTCTCTCTTATCCTTCAGTATCAAAACAATCTGTGGCAACCTTTCACACTGAGGAGCACACCTTCCCTCTCTTCCTCGACTCGTTCATCAGTCACATCTGTGTCTCTGTAAGAGGAACGGTTTGCTCGTCCAGGTCTCATCTGACCACCTCAGCTGCTATCATCGTCTTTTTAATTTGTTGAGAAAGTTTGTGTGGAACCTGCGGCTACTTCTCAGGTTCAAACCCTCATATTTCCTGAGCAATCTTGGTCTTATCAATCCTCGGTGAGTTTTTCTGTTCTCGGACCCCTGGACTGTCGAGATGAGATAGTCTCAGGAAGCGAATCACAGTGCTTGAAGAGAGCAGCTCCTCCTGTAGAGAGGGACAATGATGCTCGACACCCTTGTGATTCACAATCAACATTCATTCTGTGGCAGGAATTACATTTGAAAAGATTATTTTTGGAATAGAATGGCCGAAAACTAATCATATATATATTTTAAATGGATAAGTCTGGCATAAGATTATAACAATAACGTGTATCTTTCTATTATTATAATAATAATAATATATTTTAAAGTAATTAGTTGATAATATTCTGCATGCTATTAATCATTAGTTCATCATTAGTAAACAGTTAATTTATTTATAAAATATGATATTCATTTATAAAGTGTTAATAGACATTAATAAGCAGTTTATAAATACAGCTATACATGTTTTATTCTTGATGTATAAGCATATCTATAATGTGTTTAATAATTGTATTTTCATATTTTATTAATGATCAGTGTATCATTTCTAAATTAAGTTTTGCATTATTTACAAACCAGTTATTTAGGAGTTGTCAGTGGTTCATAAGATCACTTAGAAAGTGTAAGTATATGATTAATAAACTATTTAAATGTACATTCATCTTATTATTCAGACATATAGTAAGTGGTCAGTTAACTATTTTGCGAGCTCATCTAAAGTGAGGACTAGTTATGCCTCGTAAAGCATAAAGGAGATTTAAAGGCTCATTTGTCTTCTAAACATACAAAGGAAACAAACACAACAGTGATACAGAACATGTAAAGCTTTACGAAGGAGATTTAAAGGCTCAGTTAAATATTTATAAGGCATAACTAGTCCTCACTTAAGATAAGCTCACAAAAATAGTTAACTGACCACTACTAAATGCTTTATAACTACCTGAATTAACCCCGAATTACAGTAGGAATACATGTTAATAAAGCATTTATTAACACACCAAGTAACTATTACTATATGTCTGAATAATAATAATATGTATGAATGTACATTTAAATAGTTTATTAATCATTTACTCACACTTTCTAAGTGATCTTATGAACCACTGACAACTCCTAAATAACTGATTTATAAATAATGCAATACTTCATTTAGAAATTATAAATTGATCATTAATAAAGTATGAATATACAATTATTAAACACACTATAGATATGCTTATACATCAAGAATCAGGCATGTATAGCTGTATTTACAAACTGTTCATGTCTATTAATGCTTTATAAATGATGAATTAACTGTTTACTAATGCTTAACTAATGATTAATAGCATACAGTTATGCAGTTATTATAAAGTGTTACCATTATATTAAACTTAAAAATATGAAACTAAGTTTAATATTCAAATTACTATTAATAATAATAATGAATGTATATAAATAAATCTTGAATATAAATTAGGGATGTCAATTTCAGGAATTTTCAGAACAGATTGTCTTTTGAATGAATGATCTATTAATTCATTTAAAGAATGGAGGACTCCATATATCATGTGCACATGCTGAACTTTTTTAATATAATTTTAGTAAATATACTTAAGAAATGCAGGCATTAATCATTTTCAGTTCACTGTATTTTAATCAATTTAGGCCATGTTTATATAGGCATATATATATATATATATATATATATATATATATATATAGAGAGAGAGAGAGAGAGAGAGAGAGAGAGAGAGAGAGAGAGACAGAAATAAAAATGAATACAAATACATATTCATTTTTTATGTTTTTTTTAGTTATTTTAATACATCAAGTTGAACTAAATGAAAGTGAGAGATGTTACTTTGGCAGCTATAGCTGAAATAAAATAATTTTAGTTTGTTTTTTAAGTGTTTTATTTAATTACAGTTAGTATTTATTTTATTTTATTTTATTTTTTAATATGGCTTAGTTAACTATAATAACCCTGATATATGCGATTAATAATTACAGTTATACCATACTAATTACTATTATAATCTTTTATAATAAAATAGAAAGGATTTAATTATGAAGTAAATCCTCTATGGCCTGGTTTCACAGACAGGGTTTAGATTAAGCCAGGATTAGACCTTAGTTCAATGAGGACATTTAAGTCGCTCTAACGTGACTTGCACTGGTATATTTTAAGATATGTTAGTGCAAGTTGCTTTCAGTTAATACAGCTCAAACATGCATTGAAATATGATGATAGAAGTTGTGCTAACACTCCGTAAACCTTTATATTTATTTAAATGTCGTGAATGAGGTATAAAGACAAGGCACATCTTTAATACTTCAAAGAGGTGCAGGAATGTGTGCTAAACACAAAGGCATTTTGACAAGTCTAACAATAGAGTCCCAAGAGACTTCCAGCCATTACACACACACACACACACACACACACACACACACACACACACACACACACACACACACACACACACACAAACACACACACACACACACACACACACACACACACACACACACACACACACACACGCGCGCACACACACAAACATGCATGCATAATCAAGTGCCCTTCCCTGTGGATGCTCTAAGAAGCCTTTCATTGTGCACATACACACTCTGTTTCTCTCTCATGACAGGCTATGTGTCTGCTTTTCGTAAAACCACAATAGTTAGCAGCATCTTTTAAATGTCTTTACATTTTGGTGTGTGCGAGAGATTTATCCTGTTAGAAGCTTCACAAAGATGCCATCCTGCATGCGTGTGTCAATATAATGAGAATGTGAGTTAAAATGGACAGCCACCTGCCGGCTGCCACTTCCAGCATCATTATCAGCTCGGGGTAGAGCCAGGAGATGCTGGTCGCTGAGCTCGAGGTACGGCCGGGAGATGCTGGTCTCTGAGCTCGGGGTACAGCCGGGAGATGCTGGTCGCTGAGCTCGGGGTACGGCCAGGAGATACTGGTTGCTGAGCTCGGGGTACGGCCAGGAGATGCTGGTCGCTGAGCTCGTGGTACGGCCAGGAGATGCTGGTCGCTGAGCTCGGGGTACGGCCAGGAGATGCTGAGCTCGGGGTACGGCAAGGAGATGCTGGTTGCTGAGCTCGGGGTACGGCCAGGAGATACTGGTTGCTGAGCTCGGGGTACGGCCAGGAGATGCTGGTCGCTGAGCTCGGGGTACGGCCAGGAGATGCTGGTCGCTGAGCTCGTGGTACGGCCAGGAGATGCTGGTCGCTGAGCTCGGGGTACGGCCAGGAGATGCTGAGCTCGGGGTACGGCAAGGAGATGCTGGTTGCTGAGCTCGGGGTACGGCCAGGAGATGCTGGTTGCTGAGCTCGGGGTACGGCCAGGAGATGCTGGTCGCTGAGCTCGAGGTACGGCCGGGAGATGCTGGTCTCTGAGCTCGGGGTACAGCCGGGAGATGCTGGTCGCTGAGCTCGGGGTACGGCCAGGAGATACTGGTTGCTGAGCTCGGGGTACGGCCAGGAGATGCTGGTCGCTGAGCTCGGGGTACGGCCAGGAGATGCTGGTCGCTGAGCTCGTGGTACGGCCAGGAGATGCTGGTCGCTGAGCTCGGGGTACGGCCAGGAGATGCTGAGCTCGGGGTACGGCAAGGAGATGCTGGTTGCTGAGCTCGGGGTACGGCCAGGAGATGCTGGTTGCTGAGCTCGGGGTACGGCCAGGAGATGCTGGTCGCTGAGCTCGAGGTACGGCCGGGAGATGCTGGTCTCTGAGCTCGGGGTACAGCCGGGAGATGCTGGTCGCTGAGCTCGGGGTACGGCCAGGAGATACTGGTTGCTGAGCTCGGGGTACGGCCAGGAGATGCTGGTCGCTGAGCTCGGGGTACGGCCAGGAGATGCTGGTCGCTGAGCTCAGGGTACGGCCAGGAGATGCTGAGCTCGGGGTACGGCCAGGAGATGCTGGTTGCTGAGCTCGGGGTACGGCCAGGAGATGCTGGTCGCTGAGCTCGGGGTACGGCCAGGAGATGCTGGTCGCTGAGCTCGGGGTACGGCCAGGAGATGCTGGTCGCTGAGCTCGGGGTACGGCCAGGAGATGCTGGTCGCTGAGCTTGGGGTACGGCCAGGAGATGCTGAGCTCGGGGTACGGCCGGGAGATGCTGAGCTCGGGGTACGGCCGGGAGATGCTGAGCTTGGGGTACGGCCAGGAGATGCTGAGCTCGGGGTACGGCCGGGAGATGCTGGTCGCTGAGCTCGGGGTACGGCCAGGAGATGCTGAGCTCGGGGTACGGCCAGGAGATGCTGGTCGCTGAGCTCGGGGTACGGCCAGGAGATGCTGAGCTCGGGGTACGGCCGGGAGATGCTGAGCTCGGGGTACGGCCGGGAGATGCTGAGCTCGGGGTACGGCCGGGAGATGCTGGTCGCTGAGCTCGGGGTACGGCCAGGAGATGCTGAGCTCGGGGTACGGCCAGGAGATGCTGAGCTCGGGGTACGGCCAGGAGATGCTGGTCGCTGTGCTCGGGGTACGGCCAGGAGATGCTGAGCTCGGGGTACGGCCAGGAGATGCTGAGCTCGAGGTACGGCCAGGAGATGCTGGTCGCTGAGCTCGGGGTACGGCCAGGAGATGCTGAGCTCGGGGTACGGCCAGGAGATGCTGAGCTTGGGGTACGGCCAGGAGATGCTGGTTGCTGAGCTCGGGGTAAGGCCAGGAGATGCTGAGCTCGGGGTACGGCCAGGAGATGCTGGTCCCTGAGCTCGGGGTACGGCCAAGAGATGCTGGTCGCAGAGCTCGGGGTACGGCCAGGAGATGCTGAGCTCGGGGTAAGGCCAGGAGATGCTGAGCTCGGGGTACGGCCAGGAGATGCTGGTCGCTGAGCTCGGGGTACGGCCAGGAGATGCTGGTCGCTGAGCTCGGGGTACGGCCAGGAGATGCTGGTCGCTGAGCTCGGGGTACGGCCAGGATATGCTGAGCTCGGGGTAAGGCCAGGAGATGCTGAGCTCGGGGTACGGCCAGGAGATGCTGGTTGCTGAGCTCGGGGTAAGGCCAGGAGATGCTGAGCTCGGGGTACAGCCAGGAGATGCTGGTCCCTGAGCTCGGGGTACGGCCAGGAGATGCTGAGCTCGGGGTACGGCCAGGAGATGCTGGTCGCTGAGCTCGGGGTACGGCCAGGAGATGCTGGTTGCTGAGCTCGGGGTACGGCCAGGAGATGCTGAGCTCGGGGTAAGGCCAGGAGATGCTGAGCTCGGGGTACGGCCAGGAGATGCTGGTCGCTGAGCTCGGGGTACGGCCAGGATATGCTTAGCTCGGGGTAAGGCCAGGAGATGCTGAGCTCGGGGTACGGCCAGGAGATGCTGGTTGCTGAGCTCGGGGTAAGGCCAGGAGATGCTGAGCTCGGGGTACGGCCAGGAGATGCTGGTTGCTGAGCTCGGGGTACGGCCAGGAGATGTTGAGCTCGGGGTACGGCCAGGAGATGCTGGTCGCTGAGCTCGGGGTACGGCCAGGAGTTGCTGAGCTCGGGGTAAGGCCAGGAGATGCTGAGCTCGGGGTACGGCCAGGAGATGCTGGTCGCTGAGCTCGGGGTACGGCCAGGAGATGCTGAGCTCGGGGTAAGGCCAGGAGATGCTGAGCTCGGGGTACGGCCAGGAGATGCTGGTTGCTGAGCTCGGGGTAAGGCCAGGAGATGCTGAGCTCGGGGTAAGGCCAGGAGATGCTGAGCTCGGGGTACGGCCAGGAGATGCTGGTTGCTGAGCTCGGGGTACGGCCAGGAGATGCTGAGCTCGGAGTACGGCCAGGAGATGCTGGTCGCTGAGCTCGGGGTACGGCCAGGAGATGCTGAGCTCGGGGTACGGCCGGGAGATGCTGGTCGCTGAGCTCGGGGTACGGCCAGAAGATGCTGAGCTCGGGGTACGGCCAGGAGATGCTGGTCGCTGAGCTCGGGGTAAGGCCAGGAGATGCTGAGCTCGGGGTACGGCCGGGAGATGCTGGTCGCTGAGCTCGGGGTACGGCCAGGAGATGCTGAGCTCGAGGTACGGCCAGGAGATGCTGGTTGCTGAGCTCGGGGTAAGGCCAGGAGATGCTGAGCTCGGGATACGGCCAGGAGATGCTGGTCCCTGAGCTCGGGGTACGGCCAGGAGATGCTGAGCTCGGGGTACGGCCAGGAGATGCTGGTTGCTGAGCTCGGGGTAAGGCCAGGAGATGCTGAGCTCGGGGTACGGCCGGGAGATGCTGGTTGCTGAGGTCGGGGTACGGCCAGGAGATGCTGAGCTCGGGGTACGGCCAGGAGATGCTGAGCTCGAGGTACGGCCGGGAGATGCTGGTCGCTGACCTCGGGTTACGGCCAGGAGATGCTGAGCTCGGGGTACGGCCAGGAGATGCTGGTCGTTGAGCTCGGGGTACGGCCAGGAGATGCTGGTCGCTGAGCTCGGGGTACGGCCAGGAGATGCTGAGCTCGGGGTACGGCCAGGAGATGCTGGTCGCTGAGCTCGGGGTACGGCCAGGAGATGCTGAGCTCGGGGTACGGCCAGGAGATGCTGAGCTCGGGGTACGGCCAGGAGATGCTGGTCGCTGTGCTCGGGGTACGGCCAGGAGATGCTGAGCTCGGGGTACGGCCAGGAGATGCTGGTTTTAGACCGATCCGCTTCATTGCACACGGCCCTCTGTGGAATATCTCAGAGAAAATACCAGCAATTAGGGGTGTAACGGTACATGTATTCGTATTGAACTGTTTCGGTACAAGGCTTCCGGTTCGGTACGCATACAAACCGAACGATTCCTTTGACCATTTCTCATGCTGACAAAATCTGCGCCGGCGCGCCGGCGCAACCACCACAACGTTGTGCAACATCAAATGGCAAACGTAATGAAAGCAGAACGAAACTGCACTACTCATTATTATATTGTGCTTAACGGACCGTTTATCAGTTCGAACCAGCAACATCTGTGCAGCGCGAGCCGATCTTGATCAAGCGACACTGTTATTACACAGCGCTAAGAGATCCAGTGAAGAACACATTTGAATTCACCACTGAAGTAATAACATCGCTGCGAGATCTAGTGAGAAGCATTCACATTTCTCCGTTATTAACCGTAGATCTCTATTAGATCAAACAGCGCTGACCAGGAAACCAGGAGAAACATTGTGCCGTGAATGATCTAGTTATAGGCTTTAAGTCCACAGATCAGCAACATTCACCATGGATTTAATGTAGTAACACTAACTATAACCATGGAAGTTTGGCTGGAATAGGGAAATGCTTTCAAGTACTTCACACATCTTTTTCCAGCACTTCAAAACTCAAATTTTATCTAAATATTATATATATAAATATAGGCCTATATTTAAATGTTATTTTTAATGTGATGACCAAAACATTATTTGTTCATCCTTCAAAGATTGCCCCCATTTATAAACCTGAAAGTTTCAAGATGTAGGAAAACTCAAACTTATTTAAAAATATTTTTTCTTTTAATAAATAGGAAATTTCTCTGGCATTTCTTTCTTTTTGCTGTATCGAAAATGTACCGAACTGTTACACCCCTACCAGCAATCCACACAGAACTCTCGCAAATGTTTACTGAGGATATTTAACATAAAGTCTTATTATCTGTTCTGTTTACACCACAGAGATATTTCATATAACAATTGGGGTTGTCAAAATTAACGATTAACAACTGCAATTAATATTGAGCAACATTGTTTTTATTTAATGCAGGTAACATTATTATCACATCATATCAGATAAATAACTGTTTCTGTTGTGGATTTTTAAATACTGGTCAGAACTGAAAATCAATAACGTTTAATTATTTAATTATTTCCATTGAAATTAGAACTTTAGAAATGCCTGAGATCATTTGATTTTTTGTTCACCCTTGAGGACGGATTGCATTAATCATGATTATATTATTAGCAGATAATAACACTTTAATAAATATGTAATAACCTAATATAAATTGAATATGAAATATATGTATTATCTATTTTTATGCCACTACTCCAACGTTTTAAAACCGGTGAGAACTAAATTGAATTTCAGTTTGAAACGCAAGCCCCTGAAGCGTTCTAGTCTTTTGTTTTAATATGACACCGTTATGTAGTAGTACTTCACAATCACAATGTGATGAATAGAGTTTAAATGCAGTTTAATGTGTTCTACACAACATTAAAGTTTATTATGGAATAATGGACCATTTGACTGTAATGTAGGCTCATACTGCTTAACATTCAGCTCTGGATACTTGAAGCCTGCTTTCTAGGGCAGAGATATAGACACATTTAGACATCAATTAAGATTATTATCTGTTCTTTTAGATTGGGTCATTTAAAATATGTATGTGGTGATTTGAAGTCGTGGATGAAGTATTGGTTAGCTAACATGGGTGTAGCATACCTTTTTAATTGTCAGGGAATTTGAAGCACCCATCATTCTTTAAGCTCCACCAATGTCTCAGCCAATAGAGCGACATGGTGTGTTTGTCTAAGCCAACCAGAAGTCAGTATCAGACATTCCCTCCACAATAACAACCAATTGGATTTTTCCATTTGCTTTTGGGTCAATGCAGGAAATAAGCTCTGTGCCAAACAAAATGTATGATTCTTACACATTTTGTTCATTGTGATAATCTTTACAAAATAACGCAGCTTAATACAATAGGCAGAAGTTAAAAGCTAAACGCAGGCTTTAAAGGAATTACCAGTGGTGGACGAAGTACACATACCATGTACTTGAGTTAAAGTAAAGATACTCAAGGTAAAATATTACTCAAGTAAAAGTAGAAGTGCTGCCTTTAAACATTCACTTGAGTAAAAGTACAAAAGTATTTGCCTTCAAATGTACTTAAGTATCCAAGTACTATGATTTTTTTTTTTATGGCTATAATGTCCTATTATAATTTGTCACAAGACTCTTGCTTAACTCAGTCTAAATGAAGACTAATGTCACTCTTGGCACACCAATCTATTAATAAAATGACATTAATTAGTCACTTGCAAAATTAAACACACAAAAAATTTATTCAATTCATATATATATATGAATTGAATACATTTTTTTTGTGTGTTTAATTTTGGAGGGAAGGGGACTGTTCCCATAAGGTATAATACATTTACAGTATTTACTGTATATATTTTTCTCGAGCATCTATGGTCATAATTATTAACATCCTAATGTTATGATACATTCACATAAATCATTAAATATATATAGGCTATATATATATATATATATATATACTGTATATATGCACACACACACACACATACAATATATATATATATATTCTATGTTATGGGAGCAGCCAATTTCCCTTCAAAATTAAACACAAAAACGTATTAATGCAGTGTTTCTGCTAGGCTACTCCCCAGAAAAAAAGCTATTAAATGCAAGTCATTTTAGTGGCAACGTAAGCAATTTACATTATGCGTCAATATTTACCGATAATTGCTGCAATAATAGCTGCTGCTCTCTGTCCCCCTTAAAATCATTGTCAACGCGATTTGTTTGGAACTATTGAGAGCTACACGAATAACGTGACCGCGCGGCGGCGAGATCACTGTCACAACCATCTATGTTCGCAACTCTCATATTTAACGGATCTGGTTCGCGCTCAGTAGATATACCGCCAAGGCAAGTTCAAAACAAAGCGCGCGCGCTGTACTGTGATTGGTGGCTCATTTGACCAGTTACGTTTTATCCACTCATAAATAAAAAGGAACGACTGATTTTGAAAATGTAGTAGAGTAAAAAGTAAGATATTTGACTTTGAAATGTAGTGGAGTTAAAGTAAAAGTCTCCCCAAATTTAAATACTTGAGTAAAGTACAGATACGCAAAAAAGCTACTTAAGTACAGTAACGAATTACATTTACTTTGTTACTGTCGACCACTGCGAATTACACCACAATCACAAAACTTCTCCATCATTAAGCGTCAACAACTCTTTCAGTCTTTATTGAAAAACATTTTCCCTGGAAGTTTGAGTTATATATATATCAACTCATCAAGGCTGTAAAAGCGCTTAGTGAGCAGAAGAGTTTTCCTCTTCGGTGTTATGACGTGTAACGAGGAAACCCCTGTAGTCTCGACTCTCGTTAGCAACTGCCTTTTATAAGACAAGTAAAGCTTTGCAAAATATTACATGGGGGTATTATTGATGAATTTCATTGAATATAACATGAAAATAACTTGAGCTTGTGTTCACCACAGACCCTTAATTTCAGGCTTTTATAATTAAAAAAAAAAAAAAAAAAAATTTAAACAACAACAACAACATTGACTTCAGGATGAAGGAACCGGAATTGCTAAAATGCTGAAGGCCCTGATATACTCACTGTAAAGTTCTTTCTGTTCTTCGCTTAGGGGTAAAAAGAAGTTTGAGATACCTTTGCAGCGATAGATTCTTCCCAACTGTTCCCCACACAGGTGAAGCGACATTTGGACCGCAGATAAGAAAGCACCTGATCATAGGGATGTTTGCACCAGCTCTGCAGTTCAGCAATCCAGACACATCACATCACATTTATTTATATAGCATATAAGAGATTGCTTTAACACAAGCAGTTTTACAGTATTAAACATGGAAAACGTGTCAGTGTCGCTTTCAATTAGAATTTGTTAAAGAATGTCAGTGGTGGAGGAAGTACTGAATCTCAGTACTTAAGTAAAAGTACAAATAACCAGAGACATATTTACTTTAGTAAAAGTAGAAGTACCACAATGACAACCCTACTTAAGTAAAAAGTAAAAAGTACCTGATTTTAAATGTACTTTAAGTATTTCAAGTAAAAGTACTTGCATAACAATATATTCTCTTAATGTCTATATTCTAATGATTAATAAAACAGTTAATTCTAAATCATTCAACCTAAATCTAAATCATTCATAATACTCATATAATGATATTCAATATGATGGAAAAGCAGTTATATTTTAAGTTTTTGTCACCATTTCTGAACAAGCTTGCAATTAGGCAATATACACATCAAGCTTACTATATACCTTTACTATATACGGTATATATACACACATTATGTTAAAACGCAGTATATGACGCCGTTTGGCTGTAAACACGATTCACTTATGGCGTAATTCTGAACCTCTTGGCTTGCCATACTAATCCTAACCAAACGTATAATACACACGCTCCCCACATCACTACTAAACCTACCAATGCGTTTCCTTTGCATGTAAAAACTAATTTTCGCGTATAAATTGCACGATAAACACACTGCGTGTTATAGAGACGCATTTAGTGTGACCGGGTTATTATATCTATGGCAACCAAACTTCACTGGTGAGACAGAAACGTGCGATGAACGGACGGTCAGGATGACGTTTTGGCAGGGGAAAACTGATCAGAAAATTTAACAGAACGTTGTAGAAATGCAGTGGAGTAGAAAGTATAATAATTGCTGCAAAATGTAACGAAGTAAAAGTAAAAAGTATGCACTATTGATTCTACTTAAGTAAAGTACAGATACGTGAAAAATTTACTTATGTAAAGTAACAAAGTATTCGTTACATTCCACCACTGAAGAATGTCAATGTTAAAGAAGGCGGAGCCTCAGAGCCACACCCACCGATTACATCATCACCACGGACCAAGTTGTTTACCAGTCAGAGTGAAGTTTTCCTGGAAGCTGCTTCGAACTCAAGTGTTTAACATTTTGTCACACCAGTTTCCACCAGTTTATCAGGGTCTTCACTCATCTCTGGGTTTGGGCCTTCAGAAAAACATACATCATCCCTGCAGCACTCTTCAGACAGTGGACGAGGAAACGTATCAGTCAACAACAACAGGCTGACATCTGTTTACTTTCACACATCCAAGACATCAATAATGTTGTGTGTTTTGTGGATGTTTCTGAGTGAAAGTTGATGGATGTCCCTTTTCGGTCCAAAAAGCTGGTTAAATATTTTCAATCTGGAACATATCCTTATTTTACATTGACATCACTCCCACAGTAACGTCTATTTTTCAGGATCAACCAATTGTTCTACTATTCGTCTCAGTGTCAGAACAGATAATAAATTTGTTTCATTTTCATTGTCTTGTCATCGAAGAATAACCGCCGCAGCAGAGAATGCTTCAGGTCTGATTGTAGTGTGCGGTAAATTAATCAAAGCCTCAGAACAGATCGAGAACCAAGAGCAGATTAAAGTAGTGCAATCTGCGAACACTTCAACATGATCAAAGTATTCGACAAATCACTGCTAATCAATCCAAACAATCTCAAATCAGCCTAAATGCACAGATAGCATCACCGCACTAAAGAAAAATGAGAGATGATCACTGGAGAACTGACACAGAGTGACTTTTGTCACGTCACACTTACAGCATTGTTTATTACTTGTTTTTTTTTTTGTTTTTTTTAGATAAATTGATATTTCCCTTCTTTCTGTCTATCTCAGCCCTTATGGTTTTGCCTCATCAGCAGTCGTAGTCTACATGTGCAATTGGCTGATTTGTCAAGGGTAACTCCAGAAGATTCTGATAGGCACTTGGCAAATCACCCAGTTGATCTAAAATATCGACCGGCCACAAAAAGTCATTACACACAATAATGGCAGGCAGGACCTTGAGTATGTGACTTAATTAGGTTTCAAATGCCACCAGATGTGTTCTCAGAAGCACAAAAAGACCTGAGTCTAAAATGGTTGAAGATTATATGCAATTGGTAACAGTTTCTCATGCTACTAACCTTAATATCTAAGTTGATTATGGGTTTATTTGTAGTTCTACTGGAATAAGACAGTGTTATTTTGTGTGCATACATTTCAGTTTCGGAGATTAGTCAGGATTAGTCATAAACAGATTTGTGTGCTTCTGCCACAATTTGTGCCATAGTAATCATGTAAAGGGGGCAAAATATGACATTTTAAGCAATAGGTGTTTGGTTATTCTTAGAAAGATTATTTTGAAAAACAACTGCATATGCTTTGTGTTCCCAGCAAGAGAAAAGTGTGAGCGAGAAAAGCTTGACTGTGGGTGGTTTATTGGTAATAAAATGTGATCTCATTTGTATTTGTAGGTACAACTTTAAAGACAAATATTTACAAATCATTTGAGCTTTATTGGTTGATTTTTGATGTTTTTATTTAATATTTTGTATTTGTAGGTTTCTTTATGGTATATTTATGCAGTAGTTCTAAACTATTTATTACCACTTTTTGAGCATAGACCTGAAAATGAAATTTCCAACTTACACTGTCATACATTTTAAATGCTTTGGAGCACAGACTGAAGTTTGGTCTCTTTTTGAAGAAGACACTTAAATTATGAAAAATAGACAAAAATTATATTTGTATATGATGTATGTATTTTTTTTATTTGTAACTCAAAACTGAGAAAATCAAAAATCAAGTTGTATTCCACATTTGAGGTTGAGATCTCAAAAAATGAGCTTTCAGTAAGATTTGGTTTGTGTGCAGTACCAAACATTTCCACTAGATGAAGTTAATTTTCCATTACTTTCCAACACAGCCATTTTTGACCGCGAGGAGTACAAGTGTGGCTATTTTTTTCTTCTTTCTTTCAGGACGATTTAACCTTTTGGAATCATGTCCATGATTTTCTTTTTCTGTATTCACATAGCAAGTTTCACACCATTTCGACAAAGTAAAAAAAAAAGAAGTTTTATAACAGTTTTCTTTTTCTGTTAAAAATGACTGAAGAGCATGCGTGGGTATTTCTCTGAAAATACTTTGTGTCATTTAGTGATTAATCAGAGTCCTTTTAATGGGATTGTCACCCGTGACGCAACTTTTGCAAATTTTATGACAACTGCAGTTCCAGCTTTTATATTTCTAAAGTACATAAAAAAAAAAAAAAAAAAAAAAAAAACATTTTAGAAGTTGTCAATGTTTTGATATTGTGTTGTGTCAATGTGAATCCAAACCAGATCTTTCTTATTTCAGATTTAGGGTTAGATAATATAGTACTGGAGTTTGCATTGTTGTTGTTGTTGTTTCAAGCTTAAATATTGTTTGCTGTTTATTATTGAAATATGCAAATAAAATGGAGAGAAAGCATATTTTATTTGTCAAAAAAGCATTTATGAATTAAAAGTCTGATTATGATTTCGACTTCTCTCCCAGAAAACAAAGATCTCCACGTATGATAAGATGTGGGAGTTCATGAGCAGTCGAAGACATACGGTCATGGTGAAGAGTATCGAGGAAGGAATCGAGCGCGTGCTCACCTCAGATTATGCCTTTCTTATGGAGTCCACCACCATCGAGTTCGTCACCCAGCGCAACTGCAACCTCACCCAGATCGGAGGGCTCATAGACTCCAAGGCCTACGGGGTTGGCACTCCAATGGGTAAGGCACTTTGCAATATTAGTTTTATTTGAATAATGTATCATTTACTTAACTAACACTGCATTCTTGTTCCATGTCTAAAGCTGTTTCATGGTGCTTGTATCACTCTGCGTGCATAAAATAATTTTAATTGATGTGAATATTAATACACTATAAAAAATGCTGGGTTGGTTTAACCCAATTTGGGCTCAAATATGGACAAACCCAAACGTTGAGTTAAAAATGTAATTTAAAATTTTAACCCAACTGCTGAGTTAGTCCATATTTGACCCAAAGTTGAGTTGAAACTACCCAGCATTTTTTAGACTGTATGCACTTCTTTTATTATTTGGTATGTAGCCTTGTAATAAGTGGAATGGGATTTTCTACCTATAAAAAAATGAATGAGGAGGAGGGTAGTGAAGGACGTCCCGGGTCACTAAAGACCCGAGGTGTGTGTTTAAGGATTAAATGAACGGACAAATTCAGCATTTTGTCAGCGTACCCCCTATCTTGGCCCAGTGGTACGTGTCCCCCAGATTGGGAACCACAGCTCTAATGCAACAGTGGCTCTACTGTTGTCAATCAGAATCTCAAACAATGATTGAATTGATGCTGCAGACATCACTGGCCTAATCAATAATCCGTTACAGCTATTTGCCCTGATCTGAACACATGTGCATAATCAAATCAAAACCATTGCTATTTTGCTAAAATAGTTATTCTCAGCGGCATTACCATCCAAAAAAAAAATAGTCATACACCTCAACAAAAACATGAATCACTGAACAGCCTGATTGAAATGAGAGACACAGTCGTTTATCATCACATCTCTGCCATGCAGAAGTGTATTCTCCTCAAAGTGTGTTTCTCTCAGACTGCAGCGTCGACTCAAATCTTCATTTCATTTTGATTAATGACTGTCTGGCTCTGTCGGTGAAGGTGAAGCGGTTGAGGTTAGCGTCTCTCAGCGGCTCAGTGAATGTGCAGAATGCGGACCCCGAGGCAAACGTGCATGAAATAGACGAATGGATGAGATAAATAAATGAAAAGAGAAACTGTGAGGCGTTTCCCCTCCTGTGCATAAGATTATCGGTCTCAGTAGCAGATTGTCTTAATCCGGTTATACATGCGGCTGCGGGCTGTGTCAGTCCTCACAGTAAGACTTGAGTCCAAAAACATCCAGAATTGTACATGATACTGCTGTAAGACATCTCAACACAATGACCCTAAAACACTTTCCTTATCACGCGTTTGTAGAAAAGGGAATTAAGGTTTCTGTGATTTTCTTCCCATTCCTTTAGAGCAAGTAGTGCACATCCATTTAGAGAAATATAAAAAAAGATATATTTTTTCTTTTGTGTTTATTCGTTTTTGAGAGAGAAAGCTGAAGCTCATGGTTGTAGAATAACTCGGACCTCAAAGCTACACACGCAACAAATGGCCTCAGCATGTGATCGTATCGGATATAAAACAGCACGATCCATTACATGCAGAATTGCTTTGAAAGGACTAAAATAACCAAGAATGGAAAAGGCACCTTAATGTGAGGATGAAAGGCCTTTGGCCAGCTCTGAAGCAGGACTCCTCTACCTCAGGCTCCTGTCAATCAGCCAAATGAAAGAAAACCACAAGCTTTATTTCACTCATTCAGTGTGCTGTGTATGAACTGATGTATTGTGTTCAGTTTGCTGTGGTTTCGTGTGTCAAATATGTTAATTAGTGATGTAGTCACTCCTACATGATGTGGTCATTGGCAGTAGACCTCCTTAACCGAGACCAAGGCTGGGCGAAACCGAGTCAAGACCAAGACCAGATTCAAATTCATTTGAAAGATCCACATTTCCTGCCAAAGAAATGTTTTATATTTAATCAATAAATACAATTAGAATAATAAGACACTTTATAGAGCTATTGCAAATCAAATGAAATATTGCTAAATCTTGAATATAGAAACACGATGAAGAAATAAAATGATAGTTTTAAATATGAAACCGCTGTTGTAGAGTAAATGAACGAACAAAACACATAACAAGTTTTACGTTTGGAATGTAGCACTATTTATGAACATATTATAAAATAAACTTTTAACTCCTATTGCGTTGGGGTCAATTTGACCCGTATTTGATTTTCAAACTGCTTGAAACACTGGTAAACTGATTTTTTTATTCTTGAAATTTTGTGAATATTTCTCATTTAGGGTCATGAATGTGCATGC
This sequence comes from Rhinichthys osculus, assembly GCA_029959095.1. Taxonomy (NCBI): domain Eukaryota; kingdom Metazoa; phylum Chordata; class Actinopteri; order Cypriniformes; family Leuciscidae; genus Rhinichthys; species Rhinichthys osculus. The sequence goes on along the minus strand of JARWKJ010000016.1, from coordinate 39,973,503 downwards.
AAAGTTACAACACATAGATGTGTTTTGGAAAGGCTGTACAATTTTTGGTTGCATTGATTAATTATATTGGGGTCAAGTTGACCCCAATTGGTTTCCATTCAATTTGCCCACAACCAACACTTTTAAAAACAGCAGAGTCAGGTAAATAACAGAAATTGTTATTTTCATGAAGTTTAAGACTGGAAGTTTACTCAACTGAAAACTCATCTTTTGAATCAGGAAAATCGATGTTTCTATGAGTTTCACAATTAATTAACTGTTGTTGTGACACTGAACAAATAGGTGAGAAACACATATTACCCTCACAAGGCTTTGAGAACCAGACATAAAAAGGCACAATACAATAGAAATAACAAAATAGAAGTGGATGTGTTGACCCAAAAATGAACATTTTGTCACCTTGACTCTGTTATTTTAGCTCTTGCTTGAAATACAAACAGTGATCTTAGACAGAATATTCAAGCTTCTTGGAAACGCTCCATAAGACAAATCTGGATAGAGGTTTTTACTGCCAAGCTTAAAAAAATGGCAAAAATATCAATACAGTATGTACGCACCTTAAAAGTAGTCCGTGACACAGATGATATATACCATTTGTCTAAGAAAAATACCAGCATTTAAAATGTTCACTGATATAATCCCCTCTTTTATAACTTTCACATTTTATGTGCGGTTGTCTTTTTTAAATATGTCTGGTAACAGTAGCAACCGTCTTGAAATGCATTTTTAAACACTGATCAGTAAAGTTCCAGCCAGGGACGACTGAGAAGTTCTCTGCATTACGATTGATAAAAGCTACATGAACCATTATCAAGTCATTAGACCGGGAGGAAGTAAATGTCCAAGGAGAATATTACTGAGCCAGTATTGCAGGGAATGTCAATACTGAGATAGTGAGAAATATTCTGATTAAAAGAAGGACAGCAACATTTCTTAACAGGGAGCTGACTATTGATCCTCAGTCAGGATCAGTGATCTAGGGTCACATTCTACCGAATAATTGGACTTTTTAAATATTGGTATAAAGTCTGGTTCAGTTTGCAGCATCTTCTTATTAAGAACAATCCGTTTAGAAATAAACTGTGAGTGGCAAGTGAACTGATCAAGTAAAGTTAGTTTTGTTTTTATGTGCGGCTATAAGGAACAGTTCATCCAAAAACGAAGAAGGATGTACAGGTAGGACTATCATAAGTGTAGGTGAGACGCCTCTCGTGGTTCAAACAAATAGGGGGCAACAAACTCAAGCTTCTCCCATATTTTTCTTCTAATTTGTGACCTGTGTTTTGTTTCGCTCTATCCTCTGCGCTTCTGCGTTCATCAATACATCATGTGTCGGGTCAGAGGTCACTCGTCATGTGTCGGGTCAGAGGTCATTCGTCATGCGTCGAGTCAGAGGTCACTCGTCATGCATCGAGTCAGAGGTCACTCGTCATGTGTCGGGTCAGAGGTCACTCGTCATGCATCGAGTCAGAGGTCACTCGTCATGTGTCGGGTCAGAGGTCACTCGTCATGTGTCCGGTCAGAGGTCACTCGTCATGTGTCGGGTCAGAGGTCACTCGTCATGTGTCGGCTCAGAGGTCACTCGTCATGCGTCGGGTCAGAGGTCACTCGTCATGTGTCGGGTCAGAGGTCACTCGTCATGTGTCGGGTCAGAGGTCACTCGTCATGTGTCGGTCAGAGGTCACTCGTCATGCGTCGGGTCAGAGGTCACTCGTCATGCGTCGGGTCAGAGGTCACTCGTCATGTGTCGGTCAGAGGTCACTCGTCATGTGTCGGGTCAGAGGTCACTCGTCATGCGTCGGGTCAGAGGTCATTCGTCATGCGTCGGGTCAGAGGTCATGCGTCGGGTCAGAGGTCACTCGTCATGTGTCGAGTCAGAGGTCACTCGTCATGCATCGAGTCAGAGGTCACTCGTCATGCGTCGAGTCAGAGGTCACTCGTCATGCGTCGGGTCAGAGGTCATGTGTCGGGTCAGAGGTCACTCGTCATGTGTCGGGTCAGAGGTCACTCGTCATGTGTAGGTCAGAGGTCACTCGTCATGCGTCGGGTCAGAGGTCACTCGTCATGTGTCGGTCAGAGGTCACTCGTCATGTGTCGGGTCAGAGGTCACTCGTCATGGGTCGGGTCAGAGGTCATTCGTCATGCGTCGGGTCAGAGGTCATGCGTCGGGTCAGAGGTCACTCGTCATGTGTCGAGTCAGAGGTCACTCGTCATGCATCGAGTCAGAGGTCACTCGTCATGCGTCGAGTCAGAGGTCACTCGTCATGCGTCGGGTCAGAGGTCACTCGTCATGTGTCGGTCAGAGGTCACTCGTCATGTGTCGGGTCAGAGGTCACTCGTCATGTGTCGGGTCAGAGGTCACTCGTCATACGTCGGGTCAGAGGTCATTCGTCATGCATCGAGTCAGAGGTCACTCGTCATGCATCGAGTCAGAGGTCACTCGTCATGTGTCGGGTCAGAGGTCACTCGTCATGTGTCGGGTCAGAGGTCACTTGTCATGCGTCGGGTCAGAGGTCACTCGTCATATGTCGGGTCAGAGGTCACTCGTCATGTGTCGGGTCAGAGCTCACTCGTCATGTGTCAGGTCAGAGGTCACTCGTCATGTGTCAGGTCAGAGGTCACTCGTCATGTGTCGGGTCAGAGGTCACTCGTCATGTGTCGGGTCAGAGGTCACTCGTCATGTGTCGGGTCAGAGGTCACTCGTCATGCGTCGGGTCAGAGGTCACTCGTCATGTGTCGGGTCAGAGGTCACTCGTCATGCGTCGGGTCAGAGGTCACTCGTCATGTGTCGGGTCAGAGGTCACTCTTCGGCCCGAACTAGACTCGCGTACGGTCGTTACCGGAAGCCAGTGATTATAGTCTATAAAGTTATAAATATGGATCTATTTTTCTTACATAAATGCATCACTTTGCGTCAGAAGGCATTTTTTACACTCCTGGAGCCGTATGGATTAACTTTATGACGGATGGATGCACTTTTTTGGGGCTCATGTGTCATTTACTCCCATTGTCAATTTTGGAAGTAGTGTAGTTTTTAATATAACTCCGATTGTGTTTGGCTGAAAGAAGAAAGTAAAATACACCTATTGAGGTGTATTTTACACCTTACACCTTAATTGAAATTATGGGATAATTTTCATTTTTGGGTGAACTAACCCTTTCATTTTTATTTAAAATAGACTCCAAGCCGATGGGAAAAGGGAGAACTCAGTTTGGTTGATTTCAAATCTGCCAAAAAAATCTGATAACAAATAAGGTTTCTTTTGTGCATTTTTGTCTGGCCCAATCAGACATTGGTGGGCGGAGTTAGTGTGAATATCCTCTGCCAACAAGACGGCTCTTTGCACTTGGTATAAGAAGGCAATTCTTTAGAAAAAGAATAGGGTAAATATTAATTTCATGCCAACTTTAACACCACACAACCTTCACAAGACTTCGTTTCTGGGTAGACTGGTTCACCCTGACTCCCGGAGGTTATAAAGAAGCCAGCCAATCTTTCTCTGTGCAGTATGCATGAGACGGTCAGCCTGATGCATTGTTTATAAGATGAGAAGTGCTATGCAAATTAATATGACTCGCTTGACTTGAACAGACTGTGGCCATGCCATCAGAGACTGAGTCTAACAAATAATTTACCCTGAAGCTATTGTAAAAGGGGGCAGATGTTGAAACCAAAGCTCTGTCACTGTGAGGCATGGTGCTTATGAGTTTGAATTTGGCTAGCCTCATTTCCTAGTCCTGTTCCACCTCTTTATCTTATTGTTCCCTGTTCTTACTCTCTATTACGCCTTTCAGTCAAGTCAAGTCACGTTCATTTATATAGCGCTTTTAACAATATGGACTGTTTCGAAGCTGCTTTACATTGATAATAGGACATTAAAGTAACAGAGATTGTTTTGGCTTTACAGCAGCTCTAGAATAAAATTATTGTCCAGCTAAAGTTAGTTTTGATTGATTCACTTCTGTTGCGAAGATCATTAGTTATTAACTTAGGGCCCGCTTACACGACACCGTTCTAACAGAAAACCCTTAACGTGCTCCGGCTGCTCACTGGCACAACAACAGTGCCTGGTGGCTCGAGAACGCAAACCTTGAAATAGGTTCCAAGGTGCAAGCCTCGAAGAAAGAAAATAATATATATATATTAATATATATACAGTATATGTATATACTGTTTAAATATATATATATATATATATATATATATATATATATACTGAATATACAGTATATATATATATATATATATATATATACACTCACCGGCCACTTTATTAGGTACCCCATGCTAGTAACGGGTTGGACCCCCTTTTGCCTTCAGAACTGCCTCAATTCTTCGTGGCATAGATTCAACAAGGTGCTGGAAGCATTCCTCAGGGAGTTTGGTCCATATTGACATGATGGCATCACACAGTTGCCGCAGATTTGTCGGCTGCACATCCATGATGCGAATCTCCCGTTCCACCACATCCCAAAGATGCTCTATTGGGTTGAGATCTGGTGACTGTGGAGGCCATTTTAGTACAGTGAACTCATTGTCATGTTCAAGAAACCAATTTGAAATGATTAGAGCTTTGTGACATGGTGGAAGTAGCCATCAGAGGATGGGTACATGGTGGCCATAAAGGGATGGACATGGTCAGAAACAATGCTCAGGTAGGCCGTGGCATTTAAACGATGCCCAATTGGCACTAAGGGGCCTAAAGTGTGCCAGGAAAACATCCCCCACACCATTACACCACCACCACCAGCCTGCACAGTGGTAACAAGGCATGATGGTTCCATGTTCTCATTCTGTTTACGCCAAATTCTGACTCTAACATCTGAATGTCTCAACAGAAATCGAGACTCATCAGACCAGGCAACATTTTTCCAGTCTTCAACTGTTCAATTTTGGTGAGCTCTTGCAAATTGTAGCCTCTTTTTCCTATCTGTAGTGGAGATGAGTGGTACCCGGTGGAGTCTTCTGCTGTTGTAGCCCATCCGCCTCAAGGTTGTGCGTGTTGTGGCTTCACAAATGCTTTGCTGCATACCTCGGTTGTAACGAGTGGTTATTTCAGTCACTGTTGCCCTTCTATCAGCTCGAACCAGTCTGGCCATTCTCCTCTGACCTCTGGCATCAACAAGGCATTTCCGCCCACAGAACTGCCGCTCACTGGATGTTTTTTCTTTTTCGGACCATTCTCTGTAAACCCTAGAGATGGTTGTGCGTGAAAATCCCAGTAGATTAGCAGTTTCTGAAATACTCAGACCAGCCCTTCTGGCACCAACAATCATGCCACGTTCAAAGTCACTCAAATCACCTTTCTTCCCCATACTGATGCTCGGTTTGAACTGCAGGAGATTGTCTTGACCATGTCTACATGCCTAAATGCACTGAGTTGCCGCCATGTGATTGGCTGCTTAGAAATTAAGTGTTAACGAGCAGTTGGACAGGTGTACCTAATAAAGTGGCCGGTGAGTGTATATATATATATATATATATATTTTATCTCTGCGCAAGCTTTAAAAACGCAAACCTGTGAAAACACTGACGGCGTGCACATGCCTATTACGTGTTTAGTCTATAGGTATGCGCGTTTGAGTATATATGAGCACTGGCGTGTAGTCTTTCTTTACAAACTGATCTCAACAAATTACTTGTCTGGTCTTAAAAATGTATAATACAGAATTATTTATCGCTTCCGAGTAGCCACGTGAACCGGAACTGTTTTGACGTTTTATCTGTACAGAGGTAAAGGGAAGGAGAAGGGGGCCTTTACAGGGGAGAGACTAGTTGACACTTCAGGACTGCGTTGTCGTCGTGTCCAGACGGAGAAATAAACCTCGGGATAAACAGAGACTAATATTAGCGTAGACGCCATTCTTCTTATGATGTAACGAGTACATCAGGATTTATGTGGAGTGTTCCCTGTTCCGGCTGACCTAATCTATGCAGCCTAACATTGAATTATAGAAGTCTATAGTGTGTTATGTGTATGCTAAGTCAAAGAGATGTGTTTTTAGTCTAGCTTTGAACTGACAGAGTGGGTCTGCTTCCCGGCAGGGCCATCCATAAGGGGGGGTAAAGGGGAACGTTTTCTGGGGCCCAGCCGCTAGGGGGGGCCCATGCAGTCCAGCAATAATTATGTTCATCCTAAATATAAGCAAAGGTTACCATATTTTATTTTTAACCAAAATAGCACCATTTATTGTTGAAAGTGAGAAAAAAAAATGCATTTTATTTAATGTTGCTTGAGTAAAATGTAGCCTGTGTCATAATGAAACATCCCTCTCCTGAAAATGGTCTGAGTAGGCTATTTTTTGTTGTATATACGTAAGTCAAAACGCCAATGCTTCGTGCCAGTTCGCGGTCAGCAGCGCAAGTGAGCAATAATAACCAAGTGAGTGACACACGATGGAGTGCGCGAATTGACACGGTAAGACCATAGACAGTAAAAGAAAAAGTAAGACCTATTGCTCACCACCTCCCCAGTGTGATTGAAGCAAAAAAATTATCTAATGAGGCCTTCTCAGATGCGCGAGGACTGAGAGAATTTCATGTCATTTACAGCAGTTGTCATGTGCACTGTCCGGCTAAAACTACTCCAACATATCGAAGATAGGATGGAATTTGCTTCTGCAGTGTGGCAGCCTTATGGTGTGTTTACACCGAACGCGAATAGAGCGTCAAATACGCGTCTATCGCGTCTAGTTAGACGCTTGAACATTCGCTCGAGTTCAAATTTTTCAACTTGCACGGAAGACGTTCGCGGCAAACGCGTCGCCCAATTCGCGTCATTCGCAACGCCCGGCGCGAATAATGCGTCTATTCGAGTCTTTGCATTGACTTTGTATGTAGCCTAATCTACTCGCGCAAATAATTAAATATGCGTTCGGTGTGAACACACCATTAGATATTAGACAGACAGGTCGCGGGAATGGGGTTGTTTCATGACAATTTTATTTTTTTTCATTGGTTGTTGCGTTAAATCATACCCAGATACAATAGTGCTATTTTCTGATTGGCTTTTGTGTAGCTCGACGAACAACACAGGGGAGACGCGCTTGATTCCTGCCGGGTCCAAAATGACAGCGGCGTGGCCAGAGACATTTTTGGCGCTGCGGCATATTAAATATATTAGGCTATAAATCGTTTTTCCGCGTGAGAAATACAATGTGTGGCGGGAGTGCGTGACAAAAAACCGAAATGAGTGACTGTCACGCTCAATGCGTGACACTTGAATAGACCCCATCACTGAGTAAGTCTAGACATATGTGTTAATAGGAGAGAGAGAGCACACGCATGATATGAGTAGCCTATTGCAGATTTGGGGAGGGCCCATTCACTGGACCTTTTCAGGGGCCCAGTCATTTCTGTGGGCGGGCCTGCTTCCCGGACAATGGTAGGAAGACTGTTTCAGAGTTTTGGTGCTAAATAGGAAAAGGATCTACCGCCAGCAGTCGACTTTGATATTCTAGGTATTATCAACTGGCCGGAATTTCGAGAACGCAATAGACGTGAAGGACTATAATGCGTTAAGAGCTCGCTCAAGTACTGCGGAGCTAAACCATTTAGTGCTTTGTAAGTATCAGCAATATTTTAAAATTTATACGATGTTTAATAGTGAGCCAATGCAGTGTTGATAGAACCGGGCTAATATGGTCATACTTCCTGGTTCTGGTAAGAACTCGAGCTGCTGCGTTTAGGACCAGCTGTAGTTTGTTTATTAAGCGTGCAGGGCAACCACCCATAAGAGCATTACAATAATCTAGCCTTTATGTCATGAACGCATGAACTAATTGTTACGCATTTGTCGTTGAGAGCATATGGCGTAATTTAGATATATTTTTCAAATGGAAGAATGCGGTTTTACAGATACTATTCACGTTACTTTCAAATGAAAGATTGCTAATAAAAAGCACACCCAGGTTCCTAACTGACGACGGAGACTTGACAGAGCAGCCATCAAGTGTTAGACAGTATTCTAGGTTATTACGTGAGGAATTTTTTTGTCCAATAATAAGAATCTCCATTTTTTTTTTCAGAATGAAGTAGTAGGAAATTACTAGTCATCCAGTTTTTTCTATCAGCTATGCATTACACTAATTTTGTGAATTGGTAAGTTTCGTCAGGGCGTGAAGAAATATAGAGCTGAGTATCATCAGCATAACAGTGAAAACTAATGCCATGCTTCCTAATGGTATCTCCCAAGGATAGCATGTACAAAGTGAAGAGCAATGGTCCTAGTACTGAGCCTTGTGGTACGCCACACTGAACTTGTGATCGATAAGACATCTCTTCATTTACTGCTACAAAACTGATAACGGTCAGATAAGTATTATTTAAACCATGCTAATGCAAATCCACTAATGCCAACATCATTTTCGAGTCTATTTAAAAGAATGTTGTGGTCAATAGTATCAAATGCAGCACTAAGATCGAGTAACACTAATAGAGAGATACAACCACGATCGGATGATAAGAGCAAATCATTTGTGCCAGTAATAAAACTGGCAGATCCAAGGCTGCATGCTTTCCCTGCAAACAGGTGAATTCTGAATATTCATGCAGGTGTTCTGACACTATTGGGTTATAAACCATGTAAACATAAATTGTTTGTGTGTCAGGCACTAAACAGTCCAGAATATCTTAATCCATTCACGGTCTGGGGGTCTGTGTGCTGGTTTAAGATGCTATCTAGGCTTTTCCACATGGACAGAGAAAGCCAGCTATCAAGTGCCTCGTCTCACAGACGTTAATGCTTTGTCACTCAGCAGGTTAAAATCTGTCAGGTATGCCGTCTAACAGATGACCCAGTGAGGGTGTTTTTTGCTTGTCAGTTGTGTGTCATGGGATTGCATTGTGTAGAGCAAATGCAGGGCACATGGAAAAGGATGTTTAGCATCATCACTCCCCTGTGTGCCGTTCCCAGACAGCTCAGCACAGGCCATTTCCATTGCTAATCCTACCCTTTTGGAATCAGTTAACATAGGCAGGCTGCATCCAGGCGTGCGTTTAGCATATATCTCACTAACTTCAGCAGCACACAGTCGGCAGGATGCATTAATGTAGAAACTGTGATGGTGAGAGATGCCCGAGTCCTTCTGGCAAGCGTTCCTGTGCTGGAACAGACAGGGTCAGTGTTCAGACCATCTGCGTTTTGGTGTGTTGGTTAATTAGATGTTTAAATGAGAATATGTTAATGCTTGGCACAACTGAATATCTGATTCTGTTCTGAGGCAGGTGAAAGCAGACAGCAAGTGAAATGTTGAAGTCAAACCCAGCTTAAAGAACCATTGTGGCTTTAAAATAAACATGAAGTCCTCAAAACAGTGTGTCAGCGGTGTTTTAGAAAGGCAGTAGTCCCTCAAAATTGACTAATTTACTATTTCGCTCCCTTGGTTTGCTATATCGTGTGCACAATTTACTATTTTGTTCCCTTGATTTGCTATATCGTCCACACGCTTTATAAATCGAGGGAACGAAATAGTAAATCGTGCACACATTTTTTTTTTTTTTTCCTGTCATGTGCGGGGCTCCTTAAATCTGAGATAGTAGTGACTAGAAGTGTTTTATCATCGGAACCCTTGCACACTTTGCCGTGAGCTCCTTTTTTTGTCCACTTGTGACTTCATTGTCTTGCTAAATGTGTGTAGCACTTGCAGTTTATATCAATGTTTCAGGGCTGCGCCGCTTGCCCCTTGAGGATTGTGGAAATAGAACGGCCCCCAGTTAGCTTTCAGCCTGTGGTCGGGCCCCGTCCCTGGAGGCATCATTAAGAAGAGTCATGCACAATGCCATGTCATCAAACATCTGTCAGGAGTTTACTTGTGCATGAGGAGCTACCAGAATCAGATTAATTTATTTAAGCTGTCTTCTGTTCTTACTTACTGAAGGTACCTCATCCATTTGCTACATGCATGCATGCATTTGATGAACCTTGCAGTTCAGTGTATCAAGGATTCATTGTGTTACTTGTCTTTGATGTTGCAGAATAGGGATTTTGATATGTCTGTTTTAGGCTTTGTATTATATCATCCCACCCTTTTGTTTCAGTGAAAGAGTTCTGCACATCAATTAGTTGATTCTCACGAAAGCGGTCAATAACATATTCTACTCATACTATATTTCATCCCCAAATCATATGAAATAGTAGCCTGGCAAGCCAGACCTACATCAAGATGTTAGGTCTGGGAACTCACAATTGGCATACCTCAATCCGAGGGGCGGGATAAACGGTTGTCTTTCAATATCCCTCGGCACGCAATAGGACAGCGCTACAACCAACCAGAGCAAGGAACGGCTGTGGCTGTGTGAGTCCCATGCGTTTTCCCACCGGCGGAGCTAGTTGGTATATTAAACTTTTGCCGTATCCGATCGTCAAAACTCCGAACACATCTTCCTTTTTTAAGAATGACTTAAATTACGTTCTCTTAACTCCAAGTCCTCCAGAGTCGCGGCCAAATCCGATTTGAAAGACGCTGTTCGCCAGCAGCATCTTCTTTGTTTTCAAGTAACGTTAGCAGGGAAATCTCCTATGGAAATCACGCGGAACCGTCACATCTCTGCCGTCATTGTTAAGCCCGCCCACCAACTCTATACACGACGTGATTGGCCTGACCAGAGTTTGGTTTTTCCAACTCGAAAAGCCAACGGAGAGTTGCTAGACCACACCGCCTGCAAAATAACTTTTGCTGCCGCTAGGGTGCGTCTAGATTTCTAGGCTAATGAAATAGAATAAAATAAATTAAAGCGTAATTTAATTTTTTATCAGCTGACTACAATAAAATCATTTGTGGTTTTGATTTGTGGAATTTAAATACAACATTAGTAATTAAAGTGAAAGTAAACCCATAAAGTGTTGTATTATCATTATTAAATTAATTCAGGTTTACATATATTTTTTGTATTTATTTCCCCATCTATTTGGATTAATATTAAAAAATAACAATTTATGTATTTATTTGAGCAAGAGAAATGAGTAATAAGCTTTTGCAAAAATCTACCTCTTTCTGAATATATGCTTATTTTTTCTTAATTTTTTTTTTCTTAAAAAGGAACGGTATACTTTAATATATTAACTACAAAAAGTCGATTAATTAATCAAAATTATTCTAATGTTTGGAAAGTTTTTTAGGGCATTTGATGCAACAGGGAAAAAGATACAAATGTAAAAGATATGTGCTGGAAAATATGTTGATGGAGAAAATTGGATTGAGTCCAATAATATACAATGCATCTGTTGTTATATACAGTAGGTGAAAATGATAGTCTCCAAAACCATCCAAATTTCAGCACTGCTATTATGCAAAACCTTAAGTGCTAACAGTAAGCATGGAAGAAATGCGAGTTTGATTTCAGCAAATAAAGAGCACTTTGTGCTTCATGGACTTGTGCTGTGCATTTGAACAAAAGAACAGTTGCGTTCTCAATTATTCAGGCAATAGTACAGTCCTTATTATAGAGAGTTAACTAAAGCAGTACCACCATTACAACATGAAAGGATCAGCGAGATTCGTGAGTGCTCTTGTTCTACCTCATATTTCAAATGAAATGAGAAATCACTTCTCCAGCCGTTTTTGATCTGTGCTGAACGAAGGGAACGCGACCTGTTTACCTTTTTGCGAGGGAGGTGAAATGGCTGATAGGAATCGGGGAGAGTTATGAAGCCCGCAAGGAGGCCCAGAAGGAAACATTACATCAAATTAAGAATAGCAACCTGTTTTAATTAGACAGAAAATAAATAGATAAAAGTGGGAAATGCCAGTCCCTGGAATGTAATTGGGTTTTATTGGTGTGTTATCAATGGCACCCTGGGAGCAGTGTTTCAACAAACAGCATTAGGCTTTTATGGCTCGTACTGCATTAGTGTCTGTATTTCTCACCTTTGTACTGCGAGAAACATAATCTTGCACCACTGAAGTGACAAACGTCATGTTTCTTTTTCAAGGCCTCAGCTTTTCTCAGAGCCTTGTAGTAGCGCAATTAATGAGACATGTTTACACCAGCTTTTAGTCTTGGTATGTCTTTCTAACTCCAGCATGAGGTACTGTATACTTTATACAATGTTTATTTATTTTTTGCACAACATTGTTGAAACTGAGTGTTTATGCAAGTTTTTTTACATTCACCACGAATGTTAAGCTACAAAATGAGGTAGGCCACACTGGCGTGCTGTATTCAAGGTCGTCTGAAGCCATGCATTTCACCAACAGACTGAAATTTCATTTGTGATTCACTTATAATCTTCCCCTCCAGTGAGCTTAACTAGAGAACCGCTGTTACCGGTTCATTGAGGCAGTGATTTTCTTGAACAAATTGTTCAGTTCGTTTTGTGAACAAGAACAGCTGATTCTTTGGAAATGAATAAAAAAAAAAAAGTTCACTGATCTGGTTCTCAGCAAAATAGTCTTTGTTTTCTTTAAAGTCCCCCTGTGGTGAAAATCAAGCTTTTAATGTTGTTTATGTGTCTATGTGCTGTTTTTAATATTCTTTAAGACAAACCGTGTGTAAGTTCATAAGTCGACAGCATTGCTGAGTATTTCCTCCTTAAAACTGCAGTGAACCAAAGACAGTCTCAAAAACACGGTTTGAAATCGCTGGTGTTTCTGACGTCACAAACGACCTTGTAACCAATCAGATCAACGTGTGATCGTCAACCAGTGGATCTCTGAGCTGAGGGAGTGAGTGGAGGCGGGGCTCATTTGCATATTCAACTGCATATACTAAATGAAGCAAGGGTGTAGAGTTACATTCAAGCTATTTTGAGGCATGAATCAAAGAAAAAACATTTAAATGTGTCATTTTGGTGATCAAAGATGAGTTTTAAGGGATACAAGGGACTTTAAGCAAAATAATTATTCTTTTGGTCACACTTTATATAAGATAGCCTTAACTCTTTCCCCTCTGTTGACGAGATTTTCCGTCATTTATGACACAAAGTTTCCCTGCCATTGACGAGTTTTTCCAGCAATCCATGTTTCCACTGTTATACAGTGCTGTTACGCATCTTCTGTAAGAGTACAGATCCAAAAACAATGAAGAAGATCTGCATAAACAAGTAGGAGCAGATAGAAGTTGTTTACGCACAAGTAAGTTAACGTGATCATCAAACATATAACATCATATACAGTAAGTCAAAACTGCCTAACGTTAACCAATAAAACGTCGAACCCACAAAGAGGTAATGACTGTGAAGCTTTGGGGGTGTTGATCTACTCCATCTATATTTTGATCATCGTTTGAATCCGATCCGGTTAAAGTCTTTGATAAAATCACAAATCTTTTTTTTCAAAATGTTTGAACCTTACCCACATTCAAGTGTAGATAAAAAAAAGTATGCTTGTTTTAAAGCAGTAGTTTTGTTCTTTCTTTTGATATATTGACATTAACATTCATACAAAAAATATTCTGGGGTCATGAGAGTATTGTGAATATGATCAAAAATGTTGGCGCTGGCTGGCAACTTGAAAATAAGATGCTGGTGGGGAAAGTGTTAACTTAACTATTTGATACAATATACTTATTACATGCACTGTAATAACATTTAAAGTACAGTATGTGCATTTAATTAACATTTGTAGTTACCCCTAACCGTAACCCAAGCCTTACCCCAAAACCCTAACCCCTAAACCAAACATTAGCAGTAAATGTGGGAATTTTCCAGAACTACATGTAGTTACATAGTGAATGCATAGTCTTGTAGGTATTTAATGTTAGTATGTAGTAGTTCAGGCCAACTAATACAAAGTGTGACCCTTCTTTCTTTCGATTATGAAATAAAATATGCCCCAACATGTCAAGAAAATTAAAAAATTACACGTTCTTGACAATTTTTTGAGATTTCACCCATTTGTCCACCAGACATAAGCAGATCCTAAGCTATGGAAGCTTGTTTCTGCCACAGAATAAAACATTTTAAAAGATAATTGCGACTTTTTATCTTACAATTGCGAGTTTAAATCTCCCAATTCTGACTTTATTTCTCAGAATGGCGAGATCTAAAGTCAGAATTGCGTGATATAATGTCGCAATTGCGTGTTATAAAGTCAGAATTGCTAGACATAAACTCACAATTCTGACTTTTTTTCAAGCAATTCTGACTTTATAACACACAATTGCGACTTTAAATCTCGCAATTCTGAAATCTTTTCTCAGATTTGTGAGATATAAATTGTGAGATTATAAAGTCCAATTCTAAGGAAAAAAGACTCAGAATCCTCAGAATTGCAAGTTTCTATCTCACAATTGTGACTTTATGACATGCAATTGTGACTTTATAACACAATTGAGACTTTATATCATGCAATTCTGACTTAATAACAAGCAAGTCTGACTTTACATCACAATTCTGAGATAAAAACTCAGAATTGCGAGATGTAAACTCGCAATTGTGAGAAAAAAAGTCTGAATTGTGAGATAAAAAGTCACAGTTACCTTTTTTATTTTTTATTCTGTGGCAGAAACAAGCTTCCATACTAAGCAGAACTAATTCTCAGCATGTTTGTTAAATCAGTTTCCCCTTTCTGACCTTTCAGGGTCCCCGTACCGAGATAAGATCACCATCGCAATCCTGCAGCTTCAGGAAGAAGGGAAGCTGCACATGATGAAGGAGAAGTGGTGGCGAGGAAACGGCTGTCCCGAGGAGGAGAACAAAGAGGCCAGTGCGCTAGGCGTCCAGAACATCGGGGGCATTTTCATAGTGTTGGCTGCGGGACTCGTCCTCTCTGTGTTTGTGGCAGTTGGGGAGTTTCTCTATAAGTCCAAACAAAACGCTCAGCTGGAAAAGGTAAAGCAACACTTTCACAATTCTGGACTGCAATGAACAGTTGTAATCTGTTTGGATATACTTAAAAGAGTCTAGGGTTATTATGCACGTCCCTTTAGAGATAACAAATCACATATAATCATGAGAATTTGTGCAATTTTGTGTTTCATCAGCGAGGGTATTGTGGGTAATATCAGATGAGTCCAACTGATGCCTCTGAGTATGAAAGGGTCTGTTTCAGATCAATGCAAACAATATTAATTCTGTCTAAAATGAGCTTTAATGTTGTGGTATTGAGAGCAAAGCGTGAGGTATATTTCACTGGTAATATTTTACAGACAGAGCCTGTTTCTGGAGAGCAAACAGTCCTTCTTGATGTAAGTCTCTGAAGACAGAAGGGCTTGGGCTTTACTTGTGTCATCTCACCTCAACAGATGTGTTGTTCTTTCCCTTATCCACTTCACCCGAATACTTGATATACTGAACCAGTGAATGAAACCAGAAAAAAAAAACTGCTTGGAAATGAATGAACTCCAGTTCTCTCACTATTGTTCCTTCTCCCATCACAAATATGATGTTTAAGTACATTTTGACTCTAAAGGTGACGATACACAGGGCAACTTTTTGAGCAATGTTGCCACCAGATGAGACACAGGGCCCACGACCGATCTAAATTATCCAGATAGAAATGTATTGCCCATTTTCAATGGGAAAGTGCCCAAGCAACAATTGCTCGGCAAGATTGCCCAGCAACATTGCCCTGTGTATCATCACCTTTACAGAATTTATTGGCAAATTCAATTCTACACATGAGCTCTGATTTCACTCACCAGACCAGGGAAAGGCAACGTCGGTCCTAGAGAGCCGCTGTCCTGCAGAGTTTAGTCCCAACCCTAATCAAACACGCCTGAGCCAGCTGATCAATGTCTTCAGGATTACTAAAGCTACAGGCAGGCGAGGGGTTGTTTTCTAAACTCTCCAGGACCAATGTTGCCTATTCCTGCACTAGACTGTAGTGCAGGTTTGCTCGATAGTACATATTTGTTTATTTAGTTATTGGTGGGTAATGATTTTATGTCATTTTAATTTTCTATTATTATTAACTTCACAGGAAATTCCAGTTGATGATGTAGTTATTGTGTAATCCATGCGGTCTGATCTTTTTCTATATTGAGTCTTCTGTAAAATAACCAAATGCCACTTGAGTGGACGGAAAACAAGTATCTAGTTCCCTTTGCATTAGCACTGTCCTATTAGAATTTTATATTCGGTGTCTTTAACTACTATGTACTAAATTGAGGTGTAAGGGAAGGCTCAACAGTGTAATTATATAAATTATTTCAGAATTTATATATTTTTTAAATATAAGTACAATGTAAAATCTTGTATGTAGGGAGTAAGTGCATTGTATCAAATGATTAATTTAAATGTTAATACACAGTAGTTAAAGACACCTAATATAAAGTGAGGACACATTTTATTAATCAATTATAATATATTTGTCATCATTTCTTCACTTTCTCCAACAAGCCTTTTTTTTTTCATGTAACTGAAAGAAAGCATTTAATTGTCCATGTTTATTTTTACAATAGAGTTTTGCAGTCAATAAATTCTGTAATCACCAGCGAAATAGGAAACACAGGCTCGTTGGAAAAGCGTGCCTCTACCTACATTTTTGCAAAACTCAAAACTCCTTTTCACACAAATAATGATTACAGGGCAGAATATCAATTAATAAAGACTTATTTTTGTGCGGTTCCTTGCACAGTACTCTGTTATGACCTGAAAACGCTTTAGTCTCTGACCTCAGATAAAGGTGCCATAGTGCATGATTTGTAAACCAATACATTTTGAAGTTTCCATCCCATAATCAGCTCCATATTTCTGATGCAGTAAACTTGCTCAGTTGCTCACCTGATACAGCAGTGCACTTGTGATGTGAAGCACGAGTCATGATAAAAGAGCTGAAAGGCTTGTAGAAGCAGCTAAAATGGCACTGTTGCTTTAGCAAAAGTGTTAACAAAAGCAAGCGTGAGATAAAAACACAATCAGGTATGTTTAGGGTTTAGTGTAGGTGGTTCATTATTAACAAGCATAATAGAGCATTGACCCTTTAGTGCCACTCACCAGACAGTTCAAATCAGAACTGCCGTGATACATACAACAACCAACGCAATAAAACTTCACGTTTATATGCTTCTGATTAAGCTGAACACGCTATTACCATCACTTTGAAAGTGTTACGAAACATGCAAGACGCAGCGTAATATCGTTTTGCAGAAATGTGACCAAAGGCACAATGAGGTTCCAATGAGGTTGGTTTAGAAATGATACACTCTAAAAAAATGCTGGGTTGTTTCAACCCATGTTTGAGTTAAATTTGTACAAACCCAACAGTTGGGTTCAAAATGTAATATAAAATTGTAAACCAATGGTTGGGTTTCTCCATATTTGACCCAAACATGGGTTGAAACAATCCAGCATCTCATCCTATTTGCATATCATAATTACTTTAGTATGGAAGCCAGTAAATATTCATAATTTGCGAATACCAAAATAAAATGAACCTGCCACACTGTGTTCTCATTGCACATGCCGAGCAAACTGCACAGTGGACACCGAGATGGACTAAGTTTGGTTAATTTTTAAAGAGGTCTTTGTTTGTTTGAAGCTTTCAAAATTTGCATCCTAAATATGGATAACCTAGTACTGTCTTAAGCTGTTTTTATTCAACTACAATAACAGCATCAACCTGCCAGCTTCAGTATTGAGTCCCAAAAAGCACAGCTCCGTTTATTCACTCTCAGTGGAAGAAGTGTCTTTTATACTCATCTCGGATTCACTGTATCGATCTCATGAGTGCTTTTGTTTGTTTGCTGTACGCCATCGTATTGACATTCACAAATATTCTGGCAATGCGTTACTTTGCTGCCTGATCCTTGTTTAATGATTACATTGACTTGATAAGACAAATGGCCAATGATGTCTGTGGAGACATACAGAAAGAAAAAGACATATGGTTCATGAAATGTCTAACAATTTAAATATGTTATATGTTGTGTAAATCAGTGGTTCTCAACCGGTTTGGCCATGGGACCCACATTTTCCCATGGTCATTAAGTCAAGACCCAAATTTTTAGGAACTTTATTGTTTGCACTTTATTTTACACAATGTACTTACTATGTACTTATTATAGTAATTATAATTACTGGGTAATAACTAGGTACTAACCCTGAACCTACCCCTAACCCATGTACTTACCTTATATTAGCCAGTACTTTCTAGGTAAGTACACTGTAAGTACACGTTAAGTACTGTACTGTAAAAGGAAGCGTTACCTATTTATTATGAACCTAACCCTAAACCTAAACTTAATCTTATATTCACCAGTACTTTCTTAGGTAAGTACACTGTAAGTACACTGTAAGTGCATGTACTGTAAAATAAAGTGTAACCATTGTATTTCTCAAAAATGATTGACACACAAACAAGTCCTACTTTACTTAACATAAACATAAATTGTAAGAAAATCACTAATACAGATAAAAAAACAGTATAAGGTAAGGTTCTTAAATAGCAGTCCCAAACTAGTTTTTGTCTGTATGAGCCATCAGTCACCAAAAATATTGACTGAAAAACAACAGTTACCATAGTAAATACACAATACTAACATGAACCATTGATAAAAATGATCCTGATGAATAGAAATGACCGCATGCAAATCCTTCCCAGCTAACACACAACGTACTAGTTACCCAATTCACTTTTTGGTCATTTCATGACTGACTAATTGACAACATAACAACGACATTGCATGCTCGTAATTTCTTTTGCGCTTTATATACTTTTTATTCCGTAACAAGTTACAAAAATTACACTAGAATAATGACACTGACATATAGCCTGACATCTCATCTGACCGCAGATCATACCTGTCAACATTTGGTTTTCAAAATCCGGGAGATTTGTGCGGGGACCTTGGGGGTGGGGGTGGACTGCACAATGAATCTTTCATAATATCTACACTTTGTTATAATTAGAGGATTTGCCAGCATACAGAATTCAGCACTGAACAAAAAGTCCGTTTTGAGCAGTGAGGGGAGTCTATCTTAAATGCTTCTGATTGGCCATTGCGTTCAAGAAATCAACACATAACTGTGATTGGCTACATCGCTCAACGCTGCAAACATGTTATAAATATAAACTCTGGCCTGTAAATTGTTTCTATTTTGTTTTTGTTGCTTTTGTTGCTTTTCTGCAACAGATGAATACAAATTTATTTATTTTTTGTGTTTTATTCATAAATATTTCTAGTTTGCGGGAGTCCCGCGAATCGTTTTATTCTCACACACACACAGAGTGTGTGCATTACCGCCCGCGCTCGCACTCGGCCATCAAATCTTGTCCCGCGCCGCACTCTATTTGAGTTAAGCTTTCCGCGACTGCGCAACTGGGTGATAGGTTGCCAGGTTGAGATGACAAACGGGTTGAAATTGTATATGGTGTGTGGATGGTGTGAATATAATGCATTAAATACAAGATCTGGCAACTGGTCAACATTAGACAAACATATTGGTCCGATTATTCATAAAGGAGTTTGGACCATTCAAATTACGGGAGAAAGAACAAACCGGGAGGGGTCCGGGAGATAGGGCTAAAAAACGGGAGAAACCCAGGAAAAACGGGAGTGTTGACAGGTATGCCGCAGATACTGAATCAGAACAAAGTGTTTTTGAAACTGCGTCTGACAGAAGAGTCAGCCACGCACGTCTTTCAAAATAAAAGTCTCGCATCAGAAAAACATTTAGAATTTCATTTTTGTTGTTGTCGTTGTTTCTTTAAGTACACACTCCGCGACACTCTCAAAACGGTCTTGCGACCCACTGGTTGAGAAACACTGGTGTAAATAATGTTGGTTAATGTTCTTAATGAGAGTTATAACATGTTGGAAAATGAAGTTTGTTTATATTGAGGGTCCCTGGGTTGGCTGCGAGTCTGGGTTCAAAGGTCGCTGAATCTGTAAAGGTTGAAAACAGCTTTTAGACCGATCATTGGCTCAAGTTTATTTATTACAACACATGGTACACTTTACAATAAGGTTCCATTTGTTAATATTAGTTAACTACATTAGTTCATCTTTGTTGACGTTAATTTCAATATTTAATCATACGTCGTTAACATAAAAAAAAAATAGGTAACGCTTCCTTTTACAGTCCTGTTACCCATGTACTTACTATGTACTTATTATATTAATTATAATTACTGGGTAATAACTAGGTACTAACCCTGAACCTACCCCTAACCCATGTACTTACCTTATATTAGCCAGTACTTTCTAGGTAAGTACACTGTAAGTACAGGTACTATACTGTAAAAGGAAGCGTTACCAAAAAAAAATTATTTAATGGACCTGAGCTAACATGAACAATGAATAATTTAATGTTAACATAAACACTATAACAAATATTGCCCATTGTTAGTTTGTTAGTTGATGCACTAACCAGCATTAACTAAAACAACCTTATTGTAAAGTGTTTTAACATTTAGAATTTATGAAGCATATGGTGTCAAACAGAGTGTATGAAAACCCAAGATTGATGATTGATTTAGTCAGTGTTTTAATTCAATATAGTAATGCTATCGAATGCAAACACACGCTTGAGAGCATGTGAATCAGCTTTCATATCTTGCAAGTGAAAATGATAGAGGCAATTAAAGTATTTTTGTAGAAGACTTGAGCTGCTGTCTTTTGTTCCGTTTTTTTTCCCCTTCTAAGTATTATGCACAAGAAAAAAAACATCACATGGAATTGCCTCTTCCTCCTCAGCAACACATTCCCCCAGAAATTTGCATTTTATAATTGCCTCTATTTTGTAAGATTAGGAAAGAGCCAACAGTCTGACCAACAATCGTATAGCTTTACATACAAATGTATAACTGGTTCTAACATAATGTGATGTAGATTTCCTGCGGTTTTTCCTGCGGAACTCAAAAACAGATTTATTAAAATATAAAATAATTACCATTGTTGATAAAAGTTCACAGGTTCAACATCAGAATGGTATATTGTTTTAGTAAATGTGACAAGTATTGCATGGAAATGACAAAATATTTTGTAGAATTGCCCATGGTTTATTTATGGAGTTTATGAATACTTGTTCAATGCATCTTTATTTTGATAGTTTATGCTCAAATATAGATCACATACACAAAGACACACATAAATTAATGTTTAAATAAAAGGATTACTATAATGTTTCTGCTTCTCGTTTTCCTTTTTTTTTGTTGTTGCACATTTTACATTAATATTCCTCCACCTCTGCTTTCTGCTGCTGAATTTCAGTTTACTGTAGTTTGAACTGTTTAATATCTGTTAACACTTTATTTTAATGCTCCCCAACAGACATTCTACTGACTATAAGTAACTCTCCAAGTACATGTCACTTATGCTGCCAA